>JADRCD010199279.1:0-21275 GCA_019843815.1 Montemys delectorum | reverse complement strand
AAAAACAAACAAAAAAAACTTTCCTTTTACTGCTGCGTCTGCAGCCATGAGTATGCTCAGGCTACAGAAGAGGCTCGCCTCTAGTGTCCTCCGCTGTGGGAAAAAGAAAGTCTGGTTGGACCCCAATGAGACCAACGAAATCGCCAATGCCAACTCCCGTCAGCAGATCAGGAAGCTGATCAAAGATGGTCTAATCATAAACTGTCCATTCCCGGGCTCGCTGCCGGAAAAACACCTTGGCCCCACGGAAGGGCAGGCATATGGGCATAGGGAAGAGGAAGGGTACGGCCAATGCTCAGATGACCTGGATGAGAAGGATGAGGATCTTGCACCGGCTTCTCAGGAGATACCAGGAATCTAAGAAGATTGACCGCCATATGTACCACAGCCTGTACCTGAAGGTCAAAGGGAATGTGTTCAAAAACAAGTGGATTCTCATGGAGCACATCCACAAACTGAAGGTTGACAAGGCCCGCAAGAAGCTACTGGCTGACCAGGCTGAGGCGCGCAGGTCTAAGTTGGTCTGAAGCAGGAAAGCGCAGGGAGAAGCGCCTCCAGGCCAAGAAGGAAGAGATCATCAAGACTCTGTCCAAGGAAGAAGAGACCAAGAAATAAAGCTTCCCTCGTGTCTGTACATAGTGGCCTGGCTGTGGCCTCACATGGTTCAGTCATTAAAATAAAACAAGCTCTTGTCCGTTAAAAAAAAAGAGTAAGTTAGAGGGAACAAATATCTAGAGATATCAAAGGGCGGGGGGATACAAAAGAACAGAGATAATCAACTTGTAAAAAAAATTGTCTGGCACCTCTGATAATTTACATCAACACTTCTTTTATATTTTGGTGGGTTATTTAAATTAAAGTAATTCAAACACCTTGTTTAAAGTGTCAAATAATTTTATGTGGCTTATTAGAAAAAAAAATAGCCAACCAAGTTTCAGATTTTCTCTCGCTTTGATGTTTGTCTCTGAAACATTAAAAATGCCCAGTTGCTACTCAAGGCTTAAGCAAGCGTTTCCTACAAGAAAAAGACATCTTATCTCTTAAAGACACATGGCCTGTGTTACATTAGCCAGTTCTCATGCTATGTATGAGAGTAGCTCTATGTAAACATGAACATGGTTGTATTTCAATAAAGCTTTATTTACAATGCAGGTGACCAGACTAATGAATCACAGTTTACGGACTCATGAGCTATTCCTTGAACTTTTCATTTTTAGTCAGTTGGCTGACCTGTTATCGTGGGTATAGATAAGGATCTGCTCCTCTAACAACCACAGCTGCAGCTCCACTCCTCCAGCAGTCTGGGTGGTTAACTTTGGTTAGATAGGTATACACTGTTGATGTCGTGTGACTTTATCTGTGGTAGTGGTAGCTGAACTATATGACAGAATATTTCTTCTTTTCACAGGTTCTTGAATTCTCTTTTTATTTATTACAGCTAGGCATTGAAGCCAGAGTCTTGTGCATGCTAGACAAGTACTCTACCACTAAGCTACATTTTTATTTTCCATAGAGGTTCATGGTTCATTTTCTATAAGGTAGGTATAAAATCAAACCAAAGTTCTCTCTCAACTTTAAAAATCTTTACTCAACATGCATCATGCACACATGACAGACTTCCCCCTTGCCTTTTCCTGTGAGCATCATTCTTGAATATTCTGACTGGATGAGCTGCTGTTGTCCCTGCATCTGTATCGTTGTGTATTTCTTGGTCTGTGGATCAGATGAGCACTGCCTTTAATGCGTCCATGACCTCCTCTTTCTAGGTATTTAAGTGGAGTGTCTTTCTGTGGGTTCCTGAGAGCATGGCAATAGTTCCCTCTGCCCCCACTGAGGTGAGCTCAGGCAGACTGTAGAGCACCTGGGTATGAATCACTTCCCTTCATCGTCTTAAAGGACTTGTTCCCTTGTTAGTAGCATTGCTCTGTCCAAGTTCAAGGTCATTCCAACCTTTAACTCTTCACTAAATACAGTGTTCTTTTCCCTGAAAGCATTTTGAAGCTTCATATTCTTCCCCATTTTCTAAAATCTCAAGAATATTATTTGCTGTGAGTCTACTTGAGTACTTTAATGAGCTTTCGCCTTGGAGAGCCATTCCCTGTAGCTGGGTGATGTTTCTTTGAGTTGATTTTAGAGGTCAATTTCCTGCGTTCTATGCTTGGCTCTCTTGCCACGCCTAATGTCTTTGAGATGCCATGCCTCTTGGACTGACTCTGATTCCTTATGATTGTTCCCAATGGTTCAATTTTCTTGTCTCTGTTTCCCCAAATTTCTGAGCCATGGCCTCACGTTTGCATTTTGAAAATCTCCATTGTTTTTTCTTCCTGAGTTTCCAAAAGCTCCATTTCTGCTCTTTGAAAATTCCTCTGTTGTTTCTTATTTTGTAGATGTGACATGCTGTTGATCAGAAAACACTAATGATGAATTTGGTTTTTATTTAATTAATTTTTCAGTGGTGGGAATTGAACCCAGGACCTTACATACTCTAGGTAAGTGCTATGCCACTGACCTACTAAGGCTCCAGAATTAGTGATGGTTTGCTTCTGTCTTTTCTCTACTCAGCCTCCCTTTGCTTCAAGTAGGTCTGCCTTGTGTTTGTTTATATAAGGAGCGAGCTCTTGACACCAACAGTACTGGGCCTTTCTTGTTGATCAAAGGCCCTAGTAAAGCATTTATCCACTCTCTTGAGTGAAACCCTTCACAGCTGGCTGCCATTTTTCTACAAACTGAGAAGAAGGAATGCTATTAATTGACTAACAGGGTTTTTGAATAGTTAAATCAGTTATTAAAAACAAATTTCATGTTTTAAAGTGATGTGCTCTTTCTCTTTCTCCCATAGTGAATTTTCTTCATGTTTTAAGAAGGAAGCTTAGGAAAGAACATAAAATCACACACACTTGTATGTGCACTCTATGTCAAAGAGCTATGCATAATAATTCACTGTAGAAAACCTGGAAATTTTTTTTCAAAAAAAAGTATAAGATGATCTTTAAAATGTTTTGTACTTTCAACATTAATAGACATCTGACAGCTTGATCCATGGAGTACTGAACTAATATACCTCTGTGCTTAGATTTATTTCAAATTACTATTTTAAATAGATCCAGTTTTTAAAGGCTGATATGTGTACGTGTCTATGTGTGAGTGAGGGAGTGTATAGATATCTCATTCCAACTTAGACTAGCTTACATTCACCCCCACATGCAGCCATTGCATACAGCTCATTTTTTCAGTAAACCACGCCTGGCTGCACAGTCCTGGCTCTGGTACTTTAGGCTACAAGCTGGGAAAACATTTTATTTGACCTGAAATCTGCAATTGAGATACAAATGTTGACAATTTCTCTGGTTCTAGGATGGAATTGTAACAATAACAAGCAATCAGAAAATCCATGCATTTTATTTGTTTCAGAGTTTGAACTGGCCAATTCTCTTTCCAGACAAATGAGAAGGCCTTGGTAAAACACCATTCTTAGAAACCTGGGTTTTCCTAAATATGTGTACATGTTGTGAATCCTACTTTGCCTGTGACCAGGGCAAATTAAATATAGGATTGTATATATAAAAGCCTTTGGGTAGAGGAAAAGTATTATTTCATCAATATACAGCTTCTGAACATAAAATCTAAGCCAAAATACACTCATGTTTCATATCTGTGCTTTCATTGAACAAACATATACCGAAACCCTGCTTCTCCCTGACACAGTACTTGCTAGTCCCTCTGGAATACCCATCTCTAAAAAAAAGAAGAAGAAAATACACTGTTTGGGAGAAATGAGGAGCTCTAAATATATGATAAGACCATAGCAGAAACCTGGCCAGTGCCACAAATAAGGATTATAGGAGTTAAAACCTTAATCCATGTAGAAACACTGAGACTAGAAACATGAAGGAGGGCAGCCTTTAAACTGCAGAACTGGGTCAGAGTTCAAGCATGACCAGCTGCAAAGAAAACCCCTCCTACCCATGTTCACAATTGATACCAGAGTCCTTGATAGAATTCAGTGTGTATATCTTTAATGAAGATGTAAGGATTTCAGAAGCAGAAAACTAAGTAGGCACAGACAATACCCACACAGAGCCTATTATAATGATTTTATGGGACATTCTAAAGAAAACCATCGTCTGCTTTCCTAGACCCTACAAAATCCTTCCAACACAAACAAAAGACTGTTCCAGGAGGAATGTTAGAGGCAGGAACACTGGCAACTCTAAGAATAGGTAATGTCTGTGCTGGTAAACAAGAGAGCAGATAAACCAGAAGATACTTGTCATATTAATTTCATTTTTGCAAGGAAACAAGGAGTCTAAATAGCTTTGGAGACACCAACCGATATGTTATTAAAACTTCATCAAGAAAAGACAATTCTCAAACAAACAAAAATTAAGAACAGCTATCTCTACCCAAATGGATGCCTGAGGTTAGGCTATTTAATGAGATTGTGTTTGCTTTATAATGGAGAAACCCATTTATCTGGAATAGTTCTGCCCCATTTGGCAGCCCTGTATTTTTTTTTCTGAAGCCACAAAAGGATCATTAAAGGGCTCCATTGATCCCAGTAAAATTAAGTGTTAGTAGATGCCTTCTCTGCACAGGAGAGAAAGCAGGATTTTAACAGCATAGTGTGGGTCTCCTAACAATGTGTCTGTTGAAATTAAGGATACATCTTCCAGAGGTAAAGTACAATCCTGTCACTGATCTTCATGTTACAGCAACATCAGAGTCCCCTGGGAGCCTGGAGCCCCCAGCACTGCCCATGCAAGTTTGCTATAACAGTAAATAAAGTATTGGTTTCCCTAAGCACATTTCTAAATCTGTCTTCAGTGATATCATGAACATTTCACTGGCGGGGCAGGGGTGTTTTTTTAGTTAATGAGACCTTCTCCTTGGCTGATATGGCCCTCTTCTGAGAGTTAGTTGTCTGTGGGACCTGAGGATTAACTCAGTTTCACGTTCAGTTCCCAGTCCACACTCAATCAAGCTCACACAAAGTAGTGCCCACTACAGTGCCATAGCCCTGCAGTCACATGCTGATGGCTGACTTACCCTGCCCCATTCACACTTCATTAGCAGTGTGAGTGTTCACACCCTTCAATGTGAGGACGATGGTGGGTGCTAATGAACATAACCCATCTGTGTGGCTCCGGCAATTTCCATTTCCTATGAAATGCAGTGAACAAGGGAAGAGTCACTCTCTGGAGACATCTGAGAAACAGAAAGCAAACAAGACCTGTGTCCAATTGTTCAGTGGCTCTGAAGGGATCAGAGCCTTCCTGAATCAGTGTGAATATTCTCCCTAAGTGTCTGGACATTTATCACCCCCACATAGCCCCACTTACTCAGAAACCATTCAGACTAGGCTTGTTTTTGACAAGGCAGATGGTATGGCTCGTAGACTGCAGAAATACAATTAAGGTTTACAGATTGGCTTCGTGGCCTGAATGGGTAATTATCTATTTTCTTTCCATTAAGTCTTAAAAACTCATCCAGCTTCTACATCCCTCATCCCACTCCTGAGTTTGAGCCTCCATATGACGAGAGACATATCACGAGAGAACAAAAGAGAAGAAATATGTTGTCCTTTCTCTGGAACACAATAGTGGTGAGGAAAAAAGTCTAAAAGATAAAATCTATCTTCCATTCACTTAGCTTGCTCAAGCTGACAGACACTTTGAGGCAGGACACTGGGAAAGGAGCTCACTACATAACGTCTTCAGAGAGTTTGTCCTAACCAATTCTCTACCGAGTGGTGCTCTTGATTGCATCATAACCTATCTTTCAAGAACTTACGGTCTTAAATATTATTTATCAATGCAAGACATTTATCAACGAGTGTGTAGATTGATGAAGTGGCTATTAACAGATTTAAAAAAGCATATTGATTAAATTGACTTTGCATTCAATAATGCTACATAGCAACAGTGCGTGGGACACATGCCCTGTATTTCCTTCATGTTTCATTAAGACTGTGTCAAAATAGATTACAGTCCTTACTTGTGTTCTTATCATGAAAAGGGAAATTATTATAAATTTGCCAATGCAAAATATTAATAGTATCAAAACTCTCTATTGCTGTAATGTCTCCAGTGTTCATCCCACAGTCTTACCAGTGGCATTCAGGAAAGGCTGCAGATACAACTCCGTGGCCACAGGTTTGCCTAGCACATGTGAGACCCCAGCACCACAAGTAAAACTTGTGAGTGCCGTGCTGTTGTGGTTACAGCCGGTATGCATGTTTGTGAGTGCCGGGCTGTTGTGGTCACAGCCGGTATGCATGTTTGTGAGTGCCGGGCTGTTGTGGTCACAGCCGGTATGCATGTTTGTGAGTGCCGGGCTGTTGTGGTCACAGCCGGTATGCATGCTTGTGAGTGCCGTGCTGTTGTGGTCACAGCCGGTATACATGTTGTTGTTTTCATCTGGAGATGATAGCTGCCTTATGTTAATTCTCAGCTGGGGCCTCAAAGCTTTCCTACCCAGTGCAGCTGCATTTCAGGTACTGACTGTGTACCTTTTTTTTGTGGTTTCCAACTCGTTTTAATGGATTTTATATGTGTCCACGTATGTATCTCTCTATGTAATTCTCATGCTTTTTCTTTCTTTCTATTTTTATTGTTTCTTTTGTTTTGTTTTATTCTGGTTTGTTTTTTTATTTATCTGTTTGTTTTATAAAGAAAGAGGAGAATAAAGGATAGAACTGGGCGGGTGGGGAGGTGAGGAGGAGATGGGAGGAGACAAGGGAATGGAAACTATGATTAGAATATATTATATAAAAAACTGTATTTTCAATAAAGGTTGTCATATTATATATTTTGTCACAGAAAGGACACAACCATGACAGGGTTGTGTGACCCTCCCAGGAGCTAAAGAGAAGTTTCTGTCTGGTCTGAGTCATTGATGGCCAGGCTTGGGGGCCAAGTCAGACCTTACATAATGGGTAAGCTCCATTCTTTCTGGAGATAAATATAGATATATAGATGACACATAGATACATAGATGATGTGTAGATACATAAATATATAAATATGTAGATATATAGATACAAAACTATGGTTATATAGATATATAGATAGGAAAAGAAAAGATATATATATATATCCTGTTTTCTTCTTTTCTTTGGCTCTGGACCATGGGCAGCAGCAGTTTTAGATCCAGAGTGGAGAACTGAGATGAAACAAATTATTGTGTGCCCCTCCCCCAACTATTGTACCTGTGTTTATTAGAGCCCACCATAACAAAGGCAAATGCAGTATGCTGTCACTCAGTTGTTTACAACCAGAGTGAGATAAATGCTTAGGCTAACTTAACATCCAGTGGAAAGTGAGAGGAATTTGTGTAATCTCCTCGTAAAGTGCTGCCTTTGATTGTATTATAAACTATCAGTTGTTCGTCAGAGAGATCTGTAGGACACAGAAAGCTAAAGAAACACAGGCCGGGGCTCAGAAAGTTGCAAGGTCCGAAAGGCTCTTCCCAGAGTTTTTTTTTTTTTTTTTTTAAAAAGAATGAATGCCCTGCTGGGGTGAGGAGGCCATCTTTGGCGAGGCTGCCTGTAGGTTGTACAGGGAGCGTCCAGGATACAGCTTTCATGAGTGGTCAGCCATGCTGGGTTGGTTTCCTATGACCCAGAAACCTTTCAAGTAACCTCTCACTATGTCCTGTAAGTATCCCCACTAACCCAATGGCTTGCCAAGCTAGTCCTGGATGGAAGCTGTTCTCCCATCTGCCATCAGTGCCCCATCTGGGATAACAGACGTCTGCTCATGTCTTTCCAGGAAAAGTCACACTGCCTAGTCAGAAACAGCCCTGGGAAGCTAGTGTGAATATAAAAGGAATCTGTGAGGGAGAGCAATAGAGTAAGATCAGAGGGGGGCATGGTGTTTTTATTATTTTTCTCCATCCCACGATGAAATACCTTATGTAACAGCTTTTTATTGAAAATAAAATTTTTTCATACAATATATTCTGATGATAGTTCCCTCTCCCTCATCTCCTCCCAGATCCTCCCCACCCTGCCAACTCCATGCTTTCTTCCCCCCCCATAACAAATAGATAAATTAAAAAACAGAATAAAACAAAACAAACAATGACAAAAGAAATAAAGAAAAAGCATGAGAAATACAAAGAGAAATATATACATGTTCACACACAAAACCCATTAAAAACAAAAAATTGAAAATCATAATATGTAGGCAAAAGATACGTAAAAAGAGGGAGGGGGTTGTCATCCGCGCAGGTTTCCCACTGGCAGGAACACACGGACACACACAGGATCCTTCTGCAGCAATTGTTTATTACATCTTCAAGAGGGCGACCCAGATCCCAAAAAAGGCACTGCTTATATATGCCCTGGAGCGGCGTGTTCATTCTGATTGGCTGTTTACTCAGGAGCGTAATACGCCCCAGGATGGGTCGTGACTTGGCGCGCTCTGGCCCTAGGCACATGCGCAATTTACCTGTAAACTTGGGAGAGCAGCGGATGTCAGCGCCATCTGCTGGCTATCACCGCTCACCGCGGCTCTCCACAGGGGGTGACATTATGAGACAAGAAAAAAAAAAAATCTTCAAAACTACCACTGAGTTCATTTTGTGTTGGCCCTCTATTGTTGGGTACAGGGCCTGTGCCTAAATGTGGTTTGTATACCCAGTGAGACTCCATTGGAGAAAAAATATTTTTTCCTTCCCAAGCTGTTGACACTTGGGAGATAGCTTGTGGGTTAGTGATTGGGGCTCATGTTCACTCCCTTTCTCCATTTAGGACTGTGCATTTGAACCTGTGTAGGCTGAACTTGTGCAGCCCTGTGTATACTACCACAGCCTCTGTGGGTTTGTATGTATGTTAGCCCTGTTGTGGCTGAAAGGCCTTGTCTCCTTGGTGTTCTTCATTCCCACTGGCTCTTACCATCTTTTTGCCTCCCCTTCCACACAGCTCCCTGAGCCCTGAGAGAAAGGGTTTCATTGGAGACATTCCATTTAGGACTGAGTGTGCTACGGTCTCTCACTCTCTGTGCATTGTTGTAGGTCTCTGTATTAGTTCCTATCTCCTATGAGTCGACACTTCTTTGATGGTTTCTTCTTTGAGAAACTGATCTAATTTGTACAGAACAGCCATTAGGAGAGTGGGGCTGCAGTGAGTAGAGGCTGGTGGAAGGGAGAAGGGCTGAGGGAGAAGATGGAGATTCTTGAAGAGGAGTTTTCAACATAGCATATCTTCATAGTCAAATATATCAAACATGATTAGCTGTCAACAGACCTCAATTATCTCTCATTTAAAGCTTCAAAAGTAGCTCTGTGGAGCATAGCAGTGCTCATGTATAAGTTAGGCCCATCCTCCCAGCCAACTAGTAACATCTTTTGACAGGTAGTTGTAGTTCAAGGGACCATGTGTTTATGCTCTACCCAGGCTGCAGGCTATTTGAAAGCTATCTTGAAGCACTGAGAAGAAATTCATTTGTTATCTAACTCTAGGCTTTAAAATAAAAAGGAAGCAGAGAGAGAGAACAAATGTGTAATCTTCCCTGAACCACAGTGGAATCCTAGCCAAACTTCTTCAGAGCCACTGTGAATCTTTGATATTTGGGGGTGACCATCACAAAAGTCCATAAGGTCACCTTATTTACAGATTAATTATCATCACTATCAAATCCAGCTCTGCAAAATTATCTCTTCCTCTGTGTATGTGAAGGAGATGGGTATATGGTTGAACATACCAACGTCCATATATCTTCTAGTAACTTAAATGTCTGAGGCTGTTTCAAGAATAGAAATGGCCTCTACTTTTGCCTTTGGGATTCTTTATGGCATGGCTCTAACCCAAAGACCTTTACCCTTCACTGACAATGCTGACTTTAGAGAACCTGAAATAATATGCAGAGACCCAGGTGCCCAGAGACAGACAGAACTTGCTTCACTGGGTATCATGCATCTACACGCACACACTTGTTTTAACGGTCTCTGGGAAAATATAATGTACAACCGTGATGAAAACTGTCACTATCGTCCCATGAGTCTGACCCTGTCTTTAAGATGTTCTCGAAGAGAGAGCTTGGAGCTCCAGATTGTCCTTTGGGGACCTTTTCCAACATCCAAAATGAAGCTAGATCTAGTCTTCAATGTTTTAATCATGTGTGGTCCTTATGGTCTCTGATAGAACATGCCTTTTGTTCATTTGTAGCAGTGAGTTTTGGCTACATCACTTTGTGTTCCCAGAGGACTGCACATATGCACCAGCCCAGGAGCTATCTTTGGATCCTCAAATGAAAGATAACTTAACTTAACACATTAACTTATTTTTTAAATTCCTTGGCTAACTCAAAGGCTGAGCACTCCTAAACCTCCCCCTACTACCCAAGGCCCAGTTGAAGAAGTAGCCAGTGGCCACTTACCTGAAATCTCACATGGCTGGTTGGCTTTATCTCCTGTTGCTCCTAGCCCACACAACTCTAAGGGTCCTGCCCCATCTCCCTTTGCCCAACCGTTGGCCACTAATATCTTTATTGCTCAATCAAAAACCAATTGGGGACAAGGACCTTTAGCATTTGGACATGCAGATTGAATCAAAGCATTAGAACCACTCTCCAACACATATGTAATTCTCTTTACCTATTTCCTGCCCCTATACTATTTGCACTACCATCTTGTTCTCCAAGTTCTAAGATTCTGGCCCAAACTAACTAGCACTCTTAATCTTACTGGAAAAAAATTTAAACAGTTGAAGTGAGTTTTTAGGAAAGTAAACTTTAAAACAGTAAAATTTTAAAAATGGAATCAGGAACCTGGTAGAACTGTGTTGATGAAGGCAGGTGGACCACAGTGTTAGCACTCACATTCATGAAACAGAGAAGTCTTTCCACTGCCACAAGTTCTTGCTCTAACGCCCTGGTTCTCAACCTATAGATCATGACACTTTTTTATATCAAACAACTCACTCACAGGAGTTACCTAAGATCATTGGAAAATACAGATATTTACATTATGGTTCATAACAGTAGCAAAATTACAGTTATGAAATAGCAATAAAAATAATTTTATGGTTGGTGCTCACTATAACACGAGGTTCTGTACTAGACAGTTGCAGCGTTAGGAAGGTTGACAAGTACTGCTCTAAGGAATCAGGGGTTCTATGTAACCATGTGGCCTTCTTATCACAGCACACCCTCTGCTAGGTAGAAAGCATTGTGTCTCTCACTGCTGTATGTAACCCAGTCCTCCTCTGCTTGTGTTAGGTAAAGGAACCATTGTCACAGAAAATAATATGATCCCAGAACTTCCCTCCTTCTTGCAGGTGTGCTTAAACAGGACAGCTCTGAATGTAGCCCAACACTTGTATAGACCACAACACAATGCCACCATGTCAAACGGTTGGATATCTCTGGGCGGCTATGGTCCCATGGACAACAGGGCTAGCTTGCATGTCACTGTCCTCACAGATACCTTGTTGCTGCTTACTCTCTACCTTGTTTTAATTAGCTACCCAATAGGAAATAGCCAATTGGAATCCATGAAGAGTCATTTTAGCACTTCAGAATTCCACTTAAAAGTGTGAAGATTTCTCCCTAAGTTCTGCCAAGTGTGTGCCTGTCACCTCCTCTTGGCACGCTCCATTCCTAACATCTTCACTAAGTTGATTCCTATTATCACCATGTAATTAGAGAACAAAACTATAAAGTAATATTTAACATGTCTTGTTTAGTAAATCCCTGTAATAAAATGCCTCGTTGGTTCACAGCCTGTCAAATCACATCCCTACAAACAGAAAAAAGATGCATGCCGCACTTGGATGTTTAAATGTTGAGTCCCAAGCCACTATTCCAAGCCCTAAAGAGGCCTATACATCTCTTGGAACTGGCATTAAGCTATATTCTCACTATGTTTGTTTTTGTTTAGCAAATGGCACATAACCTGGGTAGAACATTTTGTGTTAATTGTTTTGGGTTTCTACTGTCTGTGTGTTAGTCAGGTTTCCATCTCATAATGAAATAGTTAAGGTAATTAATAACTTATAAAGAGAAAGGGTTTGTTTTGGCTCAGAATTGGAGATTCTTCCCCAAGATCCCATGATTACTTGCTTTGGGCCTCTAGTGGGTGTGCTATGTGGCATTGACTAGAAATACATACTGGAACCAGCTACTTACTTGAAAGACAGGAACCAAAACAAAAAGAAATATACTAAGATCCCAGTCTCCTTTAAGAGCAACTTAGTGGAGAACTAATAACTTCCCACAAAGCCTGTCTCATAATAATTCTACCAACCCTCAGTAGTACTACCCTGGGGACCAAGCTTGTATCATATGGATCTTTGAGGACTCATACACAAACCACAGCAACCTCAGAAACTCAAAGATTCACTACCCTCATCTCCACTTCTCCTGGAGACCTCATTTCAAACACAGGTATAAAATTTAAGGGCAAAATACCTGTCAAGGTAATTTGCTTCTGTTTTTGCAGGACACTCCCAGGGCCTTGGAATGTTATGATAGAACAGGATGTCTAACAACAACCTAAGACAAAGTACATGTATGGAACTACACAAAATTCACCTAAAAGAAAAAAGCAAGAGCTGGCAATTGAGCCTACTATAGCACAAGTCAGCCACCATCACTTACGTTTGTCAGAAACACAAAGGCATTCTCTATGGAGAGAATGAAAAGTTTCATATGAACCCACATGAAATGTTATTCACATGGGGAAACTGGAGATGACCAAGTGGAAGCTGAATATCCTGTGTTGTTGGTCTTCATGGCATACTAAGCTTTCTTTGGTTCATGTGAAATTGGGAACTGGGATATCATTAAAGAATCTAGTACTTATTAATGAAGTCCTAGCCATTCTTTTGAAACTTGTGATCTGTCTGTTGACCATTGTGTACTCAATCCCTCAGTATTTAGTAGACCTTAAGCTATGGATTCGTGGGGACTGTTTTGTAGGAGTTGGATAGCAAAGATAGAACTAAGGTATACACAAAGATCATGTCTACCCTCAAATGGGGCACCTGGTTCAGGTTGTTTTCTCTAGAAAGACTTAATGGAAATGAATTTGATCTATTCTTCCAAATGCATTCTTTAGACTAATTGAGTCAAGGTCACCATAGAAGCATGGTTCTCCAAACTCTGATCCGGGACCCTAGGGCCCCAGATTCTAAGTGACCCTTTTTGGGTTCCCTGTTATTTCTAAAAAGTGGCGGTATTATTGGCTAGTAAATTTTATAAGTTCCACTCCATTTTTATATGCCCTGAACTGGAAGAGAGAAGGCAGACTCGAGAGGAGTCCCAGGAGCTTTGGAAGGAAGTCAGAGGCTTCCAGAAAGTTCAAGATCTAGTCATTCCACAAACAGTGCTTGAGCACACACCATACCCTTGGTAGCAGATATTCTTCCACTGTTGGAATGGAGAGCAGCTGGAAAATGGTACAAACAGTGAGTCACAGTGCCATAGGGAGATTGGAAAGGATTAATGATGGCCCTAGTATTCAAGAGTTGGAAATCCCTGACATACAGGCCACCAATGAGACCTGGAAGAGAATTTTCAAACAGGTCAAGGAGTTGGGAAGATGGAACAGTAGATAAAAGCACTTGTTATTCATGCGTGAGGGCTTGAGTTTAAATCTCTAGCAACCACGTAAAAAGTCTGGAGTGGCCACACACCTACACCCACCACCAATGCTATGTGGTGAGGAGAGAGCATGGGAGAGTGAGAGTTGGCAGGCCGTAATGCTTGTATCAAATCCAGTCCTTTACACCTTAACATGAGTGAACAAAAGGAGTGTGGTTTAGCTGATTAGATAAAGACTAGACTAAAGCAGGGTAGGCGGGGGAGCAATTGTCTTGTGCCGTAGGCCAGCCGATCTGGGCCTCCCTCAACCTTCGGGAGAAACGGGGTCCTAGTCAGGTCGACGAGGCATAGGCAAAGAAATGATGGCAGAGACGACACATGAAGTACAGGATCTGAATGTATTTCTTAAAATACATCAGACTTTTACAGTCATTGCAAGGGAGAAATGATAAATCTGACGGCTTAGTAATTAAGGTACATTTGAGGCCACCTGAAACACACTGAGTCTAAAGTAACTGCCATCTCTCTGGATAGGTGCTGCATCCCCCAGGGCCCAAGCACTCTGGGCCCGGGGGACTGCGGACTGAGTTCTAGTCTCTGTCTAAGAGAGAGGTTCCAAATCCAAGAGAGAGTCCAAGCGAATCCAAGAGAGAGTCCAAGAGAGAGCACAAAGTGAAAACCAGGCTTATATGGCATACAGGAAACAGGGCGAATGACAAGAGTCACATAGATGGGCGGGGGTTACAGCAAGGGGCACAAGACTGAAGTCACGAGGGCAAGTGACCACCACACAAGGTCGGTAGGTAGGATCATATAGCCAGGCGTGAAGCAGGCGGAAGAGAGCAATGGTGCCCTCCCCGATGGGCTAATTTGGTATTCCTATGCTAATTCCCTGATTCTGCTGGAGGCAAGACTAGGATAGTCCGATCTAGCATTTCTTGTTAATTCTCTGGGTCTCGCTGGAGGGAAGCCCTTGGATTACTCTCTACTATGTGAAACAGTTCTGACTATTATGGGGCTGCCCTAAGGTATGTGCATGACCTTTGTTGCTAACTCTAAGGGAAACCTATCTGGTAAGGCAGATTCCTTGAGAGAAATTCCAAGCTAAGGGCATCTTGGAATTAAATTAGGATATATTAGAAACATCGTGCTGGCCAGGAAACAATGCCCAATCTTAACCATTAACGAATCATTTCTTGGGGTACCTTTATGCCTAAATATGAGGGCGTGTTGATGATTGGAAAGACTGATCTGGAACACGTCTGAGTTAGGAGATGCCAGCGACTACCTTGAATACCCAGAAGGCACAGATTTCCTTTTGGGTCCTTATTGTCCCTTGCCCTTGATCAGGTTTTTACGCCCGATACTGTAGATGTGACTGGCGTAGACGAGTGTGCGTGGCAGTCTTGGTTTCTTTTTCTGTTACTGAGATAAAATATTCTGGTAAAAAGTGACATAAGAGAGAAAGGATTTATTCTAGGTCACAGTTCTGCTCAGCTTCCTCAGTCCCCTTTTACAATTCACCTATCCAGTACCAACCACAGTCTAGGGTCTTCCCACCGAAATGAACACAGCCAAGAGAATCCCCCAGAGGGTCTTCTCTAAGGCGATTCTAGAGTCTGCCAAATTGACAATCAACATTAACTGTCATACTATTATATAAACACTTAGTTCAATTCTTAATCATTATGGTTAAATTCTTAATCACTATGGTTATTTTAAACTGAGTAACTATGGCATAGCACTAAGTACACGTGGGTATATTTTTATATACATAGCTTATAAGTAGCATGTGCTTCTGACACAAAATGCTGGCTTGCCTGTGCCCTACCTTCATAGTTCATGCTCCAGATAATAGGATGTAATTAAGGCTTTGCTCACAGTGAAAGGGAGCATGATTTGGAACAAGCTGTTCAGAGAGAAGAGAGTTCTCTGCTTTGCCCAGAATGTGGGCTTCTGGATGGTTACAGAAATAAACAAGTTTCTATAAAAATTCCGATGGCGACCAAGGCCATCCTGAGTTCCCACTAAGTCCTTGCTTGCTATTATATTTAAAATGCTCCTTAACTAGAAGCAAAATACAGTGCCGTGTTTTGCACACTAAAACAAACTATTTCTCCGTACAAAATGAGGCAAGTCTCACACATTATTGTCAACCAAACATTCAGATGGCGTTCCTCAGCAGAAGAGAGAAGCAACATCCCTCATGCTGCTTAGAACTAAGCCAAGCCATCGATTGCTCTGCCTCTCAGACTGCTGGTCCCTTTCCAGAGATGCATTAGGGCTCATTACCAGAAACAGGGAGGATTTGTTGAAATTGTTTTACTACAAATCTCTAGAAGAAGAAAAAAAGAACTGAGGCCTAAATCAAATATGATATAAGGTCAGAAAACCTCCTAAGGGTACCCCTGTAAAGTGGTGCTTGTAATTACTTGTGTTTAATATTTGTCCCTTTAAATGCTTCAGTGATATGGCCGAAAGAGTTGAAGAAACATTGTGTGTTTGTAAGAGCCAGATAACCCTGGGTTGACATTCCTGCTCTGCCACCTATTGACTTTATGTCCCTGGGAGCCCTCATCCATAGCATGAGAAGCAATCATCAGCTTGTCTGCTGAGACCACTGAGAAAATTAAACAGAATGAAGCACACGGCAGTGTAGTGTGATGTTCACTAAGGCCTAGAAGGCAAAGACTGTGTCTCCTTGCTCATCCTGTATGCAGCACTGGGAAATGTAGATTAGTGAATGCTCTCCAACCTGATACCATTTTTTGATGGTCTTATGTTTCCATGGCTATGTGGCATCCCATGGTTAGTTTGGTTAACCATGTGTCTGCACATCTCCAAGTGCTTGGTGTTGCTTTCTAATTGTCAGTCGGGGCTGCTTACTTTGGAGTAACAAGGCTGTATGGAGGGGGAAGAGAGAGGACCCCTGAAATCAGAACACGAAACCTTTAGACAACACAAAGCTAGAGGGCCTGGATTTACTCATCCTCTAATCTCAAGAAGAGTCACAGTTTAACAATGAAGCAGATGTTTATTTCAAATTCTGTATATCATCTCAAAAGAGGGCAAAACTTGAAGATCTGAAGCAATAGATTAAGTGTGAATATTCAGGCGTTAACTCCTCTCCAGACTGTTTTGTTTTGTTTTGTTTTGTTTTTTGTTTTTTGTTTTTTAGGTTGTTTTTTTTTTTGCTAGACCAGTATTTATTTGTGGTGTGTGTGTGTGTGTGTGTGTGTGTGTGTGTGTGTGTGTGTCTGTGTATGTCTATGTGTGTGTACTTATGTAGCACATATGTTATACTTTAGCTACTGATGCTGACTCAGCTTGTATCTGACTCAGATTGCAGAAGGTTAGACCCATGCTATTAGGTCCCTCACATCTCAGGTGAAACTGTGAAACTAGAAGGACTTTATGGACCATTTTGATGTTTTTTTCCTTTTAGTGGACCTTGAATCAAAGTACATGAGATAAGTCTTAAAAGACTACCAGAGACAGCCTCGGCAATACAGAGAAACCCTGTCTCAAAACAAAACAAAACAAAAAACACCAGAAATGCCATTACAATACACATACAACAACTCATATGCTAAAGACACAACACCTCACACGCTGTCTCACATATACACCCCATGTTACCTCACACATTTCATTCCACTCCACTCCCTCACTGCACCTCACACACTACCCCACACACCATCTCACATACACACTCACACACACCACCTCACACACACCACCTTACCCACCATCTCACATACACACTCACATACACCACCTTACCCACCACCTCACACACACATTCACACACCACCTCTCACACCAACTAACACACCACCTCACACACACCACCTTACCCACCACCTCACACACACACTCACACATCACCTGATACTCCATACCCCACATACTACCACACACACACATTCACACACCACCTCCCACACCAACTGACACACCCCCTCACACACACTACCTCTCTCACACATACCACCTCATAGAGAGCATCTCTTCCCAGGAGATATTTCAAACTTCATTCCATAATCTCAAATCAACAATGCCTCTGAATTCAGCAGACTGGAAGAAAGTGATTTATATGGAGGCAGATGTAAATCTATTAGCCTAAGCAAACAAACAAAACAAATAAACAAACAAAAATACAATTTACCTATAACAGAAAGAAATGCCGTGAAGTCAAGTCTCAGGGTTTATGGGGGGAAAAAAAAGAAAGAAAAGCAGAAAACAGAAAACAAACAAAATATAACAAACAAACCCATGCTTACCTAATTTTCTAGCCTATGATATAAGGTGAAGAATATGGGCCATGAATGGCAGTCAGAACCATGGTTGTTCCTGATGAAGCTACACATAGTAGTAAACGGGGAGAGACCTATGAGGCCATTATATATAAACCCCTCATTGCAATGAGAACATTTACCCCCCAAGAGTCTAACTCAGTTCTTGTGAGTACACAGTATTTGAGACCTGGCTTCTGCACTAGAACATTTCCTAATATCAGTTTTCTCCATCTATGAGGATGGTGGCTGCTCAATCTTCATCCATACATAACTACTGCTTGCTGGGATGTGGGAACTTTTTACAGTAACGGGTGCCATAGCAAAAAACTTTCTATGTGTATCCTCACTCTAAGGAACAATGTACCATGCTCAGAGTCAGTGTGCTTATTGACCAGAAATTCTGGTTTAATCATGCTGGGCCTAACTCAGGATCAATATATCTGGGGAATGGAAGATCCTAGGTCAGATGGTCTATGTCTATGTGGAATCCCAAGGTTTCTTGGGAAGAATTGCAAAGGATGCCAGATTGGCCAGATTAAAAACCAGAGATGGCTTAGCAGTTGAGAGCACTGGATGCTCCTGAGTGCTCAGGTTTGATTCCCAGCACCCTCAGGGCAGCTCGCAGCTGTCTGTAACTCTAGTACCAAGGAACTCAACACGCATGCGTGCAGGCAAAACACCAATTCACATGACATAAAATTAAAAGACAAACAAAAACAGCATGAATGTTAGACATAAACATTGGGCTCAGCATGGTGACCTCACGTACAAGGAGTAGGAAAATGAGTCTCAAGCCCAGATCAGGATTTGCTGCAAGTTACCCAAGCAAGGCTAGCAATTGTAGACTTTGGTGAAACAGCTGAACACCAGGAAAGTCAGAGATAAAGGCTATCCTCGTGTCCTAAGGAGCCAGCTCATGCTGCTGAGCATGCAGTTCTGCAGACAACTTCTGCAAGAGCCATGAGCTATGCCAGTGGGAATTGTCCAGGCTCTGATTCTCAACATTAGCACAGAGCTCCAGGGCCAGCACACCTTTGCCAGGCCCACAAGGACTGCCAGTACCTAGATCTCTCTGCAGAAGAAAAAAGTAGCAAGTGTTGTGTGTCAGAAGATGTGCAAGGCTCTGCCTGGGACCGAGGCAATTATTTGGGAGAGTATAGCTGGTCTTTGCTACTTTGTGGGTTATTCTTTTCTCTTTATTCCTCTCCCCATCCCCAAGAGGAAGAAGAAAAGAGGAGAGAGATCCCTCAATCTAATTTTTCTTTTTGTTTCTTTTTTAAGCATGACTACTAGTAAACTAATAAATTGCAACCAACCCCCCCTTGAACAACCAACAACTGATCCTGCCTCTCCGGGCCCTTGAATTTATGTACCCTCTAAAAAGTTCCCAGAATTCCAAACATGATACAATCGCAAAAACTATCTGCAGCTGGCAAATCCTCTGCTAGAGCACGAGGTAGATCCTAGTCAGCAAGCCGCCCCATAGCGACACTCCTGGGATTAAAATAAAAACTCATTCGGATATTATTTTCGTGTCTTTTAAAGAAACCAAAATTCTTACTACAGAAGAGACCTGAGGAGGATGGGAGTCTGCTGAAAAGACACAGCCAGAGAAAGCTGTTTTGGTGAGACTATGGTTCTTATTTTAACTTCAGGCCAGATGGTAGCATCATCCTCCTGCCTTGCATGGAGCAGATCCTCAGGACCAGGCACCTCCTCTTTGTGTCTGCACAGAGTCCCAAATCCCTCCCAGCTGCATTGAGTCTGTATGATGTAGAAGCATGACTAAGCTGATTTGTATTCTGCCAGCCAAGGGAAAATATAATTAACACAGCAGCACAAGGCTCTGCAAAGCCCATGGGAAAATCCCAGAAGGAAAGGACTCCCACTGTGCAGCTGGATGGCAAAGGGCTGAAAAAGCTACTCTGCTGTAATCCCACAGGGCCTCAGCTAAAGCCCACAGTCAACAAAGGGAGATAACATGAACCTTTGCCTATCAGGCGTTAAGAAGAACCTGCCACTCTTAGAATTGAGTGTGGGAAACCTGGCAGATCTCAATGAGAGTTTTCTGCCTTCCTGCAGCCCTAGTCTGCCAATTACGATTCACACCTTCATCCTGGGTACCAGATCAACTGACACAGCAACTCTGATACACCTCCCAGCAGAGACAAGAGACCTCCCAGACTCTAGGAAGAAGCAAAACTAACTCCAGTTATGCATATACTGAGCTTATAGTTAGGTGTCAAGAGGCCCAAGAGAGGAATTGGGAGGTGGGGGACTGGCTTCTGCCTGCCCCCCCCCCCCAGCTTTTGTCACCTTTTTACAAAGCAAACAGAGAAAGCTACCTGCTGATGCATTTAATTAGCCTGTTCTTTCCCTCTGGTGACTGTCTTCCCAGTGAGAAACTGTTTGCTAAGCTTTCTAGATTTTTATTGGCTTAACTTTTAGCCTTTTCTGAAACTTTCCATTTTTTTCCTTTTTTTTTTTTATTTTCATAACTTTAACAAATTAATGTCCAGCTTTTCCTAACTCGAGACTGTATCTTTTGTGCATCTGATGAAACTAACAGACTTGGGCAGCTGCTTGCTTACCACCCACCCTTCTTCTGCCCAGGTGTTGATGTCTGCCCTCCCACACCAGTGGGTATACAGGCATCACTACCACCCGGTTTAAATATCTACCTTTTATTGTAAGACTAGAGTCTCCTGGTCATCCATTTTTCAAATATATAAAGAGTATAAGTGTCAATTTCAATCCAAAGTCAGAACTGTCTCTGCTTCTATCTTGCGGTAAATGCAAACTTAATCCTATGGAGGATAATAGCTTAATATCAGCCTTTAATAGAGTGGTGATGTTAATGAAACAATATAATACATTTAAATCAGTTTCATTTGCAGGAACAAAAGGAGTTGAAAACTTCAAATGGTAATAGAAGTCTTGCAAGAGGGCAGAGACTGGCTGGCATGTCTTTCTAATTAATAGGTGGTAGGAATGGCTTCTTCTTTTTTAAAGTAAAAGGTGCAAATTTTATACACTCTAAGAAGAAACTAGAGTATTATGATCTTTTTATTAATAAATGATCAGTGGCTTTTCAGAAAAGATTATCCAAAAGAAAATCATCATGTACTATTGAGACTAAATCACGCTTCCTGTTAGGTACTGAAAAAGAAAAGATAAAGCTGGGGTATAGCTCAGTTAATAAAGTACTTGCCTAGTGTGTACGAAACCCTAAGTTAGATACCCAGCACCCAGTAATTGCATGCCTACAAGCCCCGCACTTGAGAAGTAAAGGACAGGAAGTTCAAAAGTTCAAGGCCACCCTCTAATATACAGAAGTTGTAGGCCAGCTACATAACATTGTATCTCAAGAAGAAGAAGTAAAGAAAGATGGAAAGAAGAAAAGAAATAAGAATCAGAAATAAGCATATTCTAA
>JADRCD010199278.1:0-13458 GCA_019843815.1 Montemys delectorum | reverse complement strand
GAGAGAGAGAGAGAGAGAGAGAGAGAGGATCTTTAGACTGGAATTGGGGAGAATGCACAGGTTTGGGGAGAGTCGGGGATCAGAGTCTTGTTCGGGGTGTGTCAAGACTGAACTCTTCATGACATCTATGACATGGAGCATATAGCAGAGAGCTGCCTATGCGTGGTCTGTGAGTGAATGATCCATCAGGCAGATGCCCGCTTTACTTTGCTCATGCTTCTAGGATAGAAGTGAACAATTTGTAAGGAGTGTGAATTTAGCCCTCACATTTCCTGAGGCTGGGGGATTCAGCATCAGGCAGTGGCATCTGGCGAGGATCTTCTTGTCCTGTTTCCACCTGTTAGAACTTAGAAAGGCAAGACCAAGCAGCCACCCCTGTAAAGCCTTCGGCAGAGGAGTCTGTCTGTTCACTAGGGTAGAGCACTCAAAAGCTAAACGCGTTCCTAAAGCCTAAAGAGCGCTCCAGTGCTGTGCATGGAGACTAAGGGTGAAACGCAATCAGACCACGGTGACATTACTTCATATCCCTGGAGGAGGTGCTATCACACAGACGTCCGAGACGTGGGACATCAATATTTGGAGGACAAAGGGTTGAGAAGAACCCCACAAAGGAAAACCAGGACAGATGAGTGAAGCCGAAGAACCAAGGGAGTGTGGCCCACTCGCTGGCACTGTTTCCAGGAGCGGGGGCGGGGGGTGGGTTTGCCCAGCCTGAGAGGCCTGAGACTCTGATCTTGGTCTGGAAATAAGGCACTGGGTGACCTTGCCAGGACTTGCAATAGAGGAGAAAATGTCCTATAGTTGGCAGGTGTGAACTGCTTTGGCGAGGAATTTTGTTGTAAGAGGAATCAGGGAAATGGGACAGTGAGCGACGGAGGGCACGGGGTCACTCTATAGAAGAGCCACGTGCAACACTGGGAGGCTCTCTATGCACTCGCAGAAGTTGAATTTATTTTGATTGACAATCAAGTCTTAAATTTCATATAGTGAAGAGTCTTCAATTGACTTGATAATCTTAGCAATAGCACTTATATTTGAAGAAGATTTAGCTAAATATGAGTTGGTAGACACAAGACATGTTATTTCTAATTTTTTTTTCCCTTTGGGTTTAATTTGGATCTGCAATTTCAGTTAACCCTTTCCAATGAGAGTGCCATCTCCTCCCTCTACCTCTCAGTGAACATTAACTTAGTGGTGACAGAAAGCTGCACATTTACAGAATGCTTATCAGACTCTATCTGGATGAGCATAAAATAATTAAAATTGACCTCAGCAGCGTAGGAAGAAAGTAAAGAGACATGGTTCCAGACCATGGAAAAAGCCACAAACGGTAGGCAGGGCGTGAGATGCTATCTTAGTTTCTTCTCCAGTTGCTGTAATAAAACTACTCAGGGTGGAGAGCTGGCTCGGTGACTAAGAGCAATGGCTGTTCTTCAGAGGACCTGGGTTCAATTCCCAGCACCCACATGTCAGCTTGCAACCATGTAAAACTCCACTTCTAGGGGATCTGATGCCCTCTTCTGGCTTCTGTGAACCATGCATGCAGATAGTGCCCACATACACATACTGTGGTGCTTTGTATGTGCTCGGCCCAGGGAGTGGCACTATTAGAGGGTGTGGCCTTGTTAGAATAGGTGTGTCACTCTGGGCACGTGCTTAAATCCCTCATCCTAGCTGCCTGGAAGTTTTTTACTAGCAGCCTCCAGATGAAGATGTAGAACTCTCAGCTCCTCCTGCACCATGGCTGCCTAGATGTTGCTATGTTCCTGCCTTGATGATAATGGACTGAACCTCTGAACCTGTAAGCCAGCACCAGTTGAATGTTGTCCTTATAGGAGTTGCCTTGGCCATGGTGTCTGCTTACAGCAGTAAAACTCTAACTAAGACACATACCTATACACATAAAATAATAATAAAAGTTTCAGATAAAGTACTCTGACAAAGTAATTTAAGGGAGAAGGATTTAATTTCTTCTGGCTCATCGTTCCAGGGTACAGTAGAGTCACAGTGAGGCAGTGAAGGCAGCAGGAGCTAGAAGTAGCTGATCACTTCACACCCACAGCCAGGAAGCAGAGAAGAATAAATGCTAAGGCCCAGTTTGGGTTCCCAGCTAATGGTCCTGACAACAATTAAGATGGACCTCCAACATCAATAAATGTAGTTAAGATAGTTTCTCACAGGCATGGTAAAGGCCCATCTTCCAGGGGATTCTAGATTCTTGTCAGGTTGATAAACAGCACCAACCATACAGACCCGAAGGGGAAAGTGTGTCCAATGGTGTTGATTTGCAGTCTCGTGAACCAGCTGACTCCCCTCTCTTCATCGTTTTTTTAAAAAATATATATTTATTTTTCCATACAGGTATACCCTTTCTCCCTTTTATCCACCTCTCAAGTCCTACTTTTTTTTTTAAGATTTATTTATTTATTATATGTAAGTACACTGTAGCTGTCTTCAGATACTCCAGAAGACGGCACCAGATCTCATAACAGACGGTTGTTAGCCATCATGTGGTTGCTGGGATTTGATCTCACGACCTTCAGAAGAGCAGTTGGTGCTCTTAACCGCCGAGCCATCTCTCCTACTTTCATCATTTTTTTAATCTTTTTTCCTGAGCCATTTATTATTTTGAATTGCTTCCAGCTTCCCAAAGCAAAGCCATTTATGTCCTAAGAACCGTATTTGTTCTCTAAGACTTCTGGCTTCCCACTGTTCTCTATGTTTATGGATTTCTTTTCCTTTTCCCACTGAAAAAAACTGGTGGGCTGTATTTTCCATTTTCCCTTCTGGTTGTGTGGTGATGAAGGGATGAGAGTGGGAATAATATATGGCTCTCTCTTCCGAAGACCCATCCTCAATAAAGCCTACAGAGTCATCCACATTCTCTTGTGTTTGCTCATCTACATACCTACGACACCCTGAAAGAGCCTGGGTCCTGAATGGCTGTACATCAAACCGTCATTGCTGCACACAGGCTGTGTTGTGCGTGAATTTAAACTAAGGAGTGTCTAGCATCTCAAACTTCCTGCACTTTGTTAGTGCAGATAGCCTGCTCTGACACATCCCTTTGTTTAAGAAGCAAGGATGATTGATTTAGGAGGCCACAAGCTTGAGTTGGATTCATGGTTTACTTTGGAAGGATCATAAGCTGAGTATTTGACTCATTTGGTCTTATTTAGGGAACAAGACTACACTGGTAAGAGGCAGTGGTATTTGGAAATATCAGTCTTGATGGGGTGCCAGAAAAGCAGCACTCTCTGAGGTCTAGGAGTAACAATCCACCAGCACCCAACACGCAAACAGGCCTTTGTCCATCAACACCACTCCCCTCAGGAAGCCAGGGCATCATGAGGAAAAAGCTAATCACACATCAGAGGCAGGGGGGATACAAGGGATGTCAAGAGTCTTTGATTGTGTTGGAAAGGGAACAACTGACGAGAAAGGGAGACAGGAAGTTACCCAAGTGGTCCACTAGCCATACTTGTGATAAACAGGGGATGGAAAAGAATAATGGCTGTAGATGCTAGTGAATATTGGATAAACAAAGTTCTGTGACTTCATATTGATTCGTTTATATATACATATATTAAATATTAAAACCTTTGTCACTAGAAGTTACTATTAGTTCAAATCCTTACTCTGATAAAATGCAACTAGAAGACTGACTAAGCATTTGTCTTACATCCCACGCTTTGACTTGCCTTCTTATGTGAGGTCTCGGGGAAACAGGCAGTGCCCTCACTCATGATCCTGCCCGAAGGGATTCTTTTACTCTTTTGCACTTAGCAGTTCTTTTTAAAAAGTCATGGGAAGATGACTCAGTCTGTGGGTGATTTTGGAGTCCCTCGAACAACAGCCTTTCTAATGGTAGCAGTTATGTGTTGCCGTTTTATTGAGAAGAAAAGCTTTTGGTCATCAGTTGAAGACCTTTGACATCCCTGGCATCCTCGCTGCCTCTGATGTGTGATTAGCTTTTTCCTCATGATGCCCTGGCTTCCTGAGGGGAGTGGTGTTGATGGACAGAGGCCTGGCTGCGTGTTGCTGCTGGTGGATTGTTACTCCTAGACCTCAAAGAGTGCTGCTTTTCTGACACCCCACCCATATTGATATTTCCAAATACCACTTTCCCCAGGAATACATCTGAGTGTTGCAAAACTCCTGAGACCATTGCATTCCCTAGCATTTCCTTATAAACTTTCTTTTTTTTGTTTGTTTTTGTTTTTGTTTTTTTCTGACAGGGTTTCTCTGTGTAACCCTGGCTGTCCTGGAACTCATTCTGTAGACCAGGCTGGCCTCGAACTCAGAAATCTGCCTGCCACCACTGCCTGGCTCCTTGTAAACTTTCATATGGTTTCTCTTTACCCCTTTGGTAACAACCCCAGGGTACCAAAGCTATCGAAACACTAAAAGGCACTGTTCTCTAAATCATTCAGCATAGTGTGAGGTGGGACACAGACAAACCTACTGAGCAGAGCAGAGCCTTGCAGGCAGAGGAAAGGCTTATCTTAGAGAGTGTGAAAGGGCCACTCGCCTCCCGACTCAGCAGCCCTGGGAACAGGAGCTATCAGTTTTAAGGCTGCAGAGAGCTAGAACTCAATAAATGGATCTAGCTAGATGAGCTGTTGCATTTGATGTAATCCAGCCTTTTCTTTATCAGAGTGCTGCAAGTTGCTGCAAACTTTTAGTTAATATTCAAATTTCTGAAAAAAGAATTGATCCTGACATTTTTGTGGAGCCAGTTTTTTCCCCTTGATTCATATGGGGGTGATAATTCCTTTACTCTTTCCTCTGTCATCAGCTGCTGAATCGGGATGCTGTCTACCTTTTGTAAATAAGACAAGACACCGAATGGGTAGCTTCTATGCATTTTTAACGTCGTAAGACAAACGAATAAATAAAAAACCAAATGACAGCAACCAAACCAAACCAAACCAAACCACCACCAATAAAACAAAGCAGAACCCAAGCAAAACTCATTCTTGATAGGTACCTAGCTTATTTCAAATCTTCTGACAGTGAGATATTGAATTTATTTATTTATTTATTTATTTATTTATTTATTTATTTTTGAGACAGGATTTCTTTGTGTTATAGCCCTTGGTGTCCTTGAACTCACTTTGTAGTCTGGGCTGGCCTTGACCCACCTGCCTCTGCCTCCCAAGTGCTAGGATTAAAGTGGTGCACCACCAGCATCTAGCTGAGATATTGAAATCATTTTAGAATATGGCCAAAAGTAGTATACTTGGAGCATTTAAGAAATATAGTTGTAGCCTTTTATAAAACTGCCATGCTGGCTTCCACAATGGCTGTGAATGTGTTGTTTTCTACATCCCCACATCCTTGCAAGTGTTTGCTGTAACTTGTCTTTATTCTATTGCAGCCATTGTAATTTCAGTAACATGATATCGGAAAAGGGTTTTAATTTGAATTTCCCCAGTGGCATGCCTGGAAGGATATCCAGCCTATTGGCCTGGCAACATGACCTTCATCTACACTTGGGGGGTGGCTAGGGAGGGATATTTACAGATATCTGGGATGTGTGTAGCCTGCAGGCTGCAGGTTGTAAATGTCTAGGTCTGAATGAGTCAGCATGGGTAACATGATTGACAGGCGGTACCTAAGTGCTACTGTAGCCCTTTAATGTTCAGGAGGAAATACGGAGACAAAGTGTGGAGCAGAGACTAAAGGAAAGGCCATCCAGAGACTGCCCCACTTGGGGATCCATTCTATATACAGACACCAAACCCAGACACTATTGTGGATGCCAAGAAACAATTCCCCATAACCCTAACCCTAACCCTAACCCTAACCCTAACCCTAACCCTAACTCTTGTCAGCTGACAGGAGCCTGATATGGCTGTCTCCTGAGAGATTCTGCCAGGGCCTGACAAATATAGATGCAGATGCTCACAGCCAACCATTGGACTGAGCGCAGGGTCCCCACTGGAGGAGCTAGAGAAAGGACTGAAGGAACTGAAGGGGTTTGCAACGCCATAGGAAGAACAACAGTATTAACCAAACAGACCCCTCAGAGCCTCCAGGAACTAAACCTCCAACCAAAGAGTACACATGTAGGGACCCATGGCTCCAGCAGCATATATAGCAGAGGATGGCCTAGTTGGACATCAATTGGAGGAGAGGCCCTTCATCCTGGGAAGGCTCAGATGCCCCAGTGTAGGACAATTCAAGGGTGGGGAAGCAGGAGTGGGTGGGTGGGTGGGGGAACACCCTCATAGAAGCAAGGGGAGAGAGGATGGGATGGGGGTTTCTGGAAGGGAAACCAGGAAAGGGGATAACAGTTGAAATGTAAATAAATAAAATATCCAATAAAATTAAAAAAAAGAAAAGAAAATTTCTGATTGTATGAAAAAAAATTCTTGTAGAACCAGACAGTTACCTCCATTTAATGCATGTCTTTGTGTCCCCTGTGCTGGGTTTACAAGGGCATGCCACCATGTCAGGCTTAAAAAAAAAATCCCCATAGACTGTGAAATCAAACTCAGGTCCTCAAGTTTGCAAGTCAAACACTTTATTGACTGGGTCAAAATTAAGGGGAAAGTGTTCACAACAGTTAGTGTGGTTATCTGTTTGGACTGGTTTGTGGTTTGACCTCTCTCTCCTCCACTTCCCCTCCTCGCTCCCGGCCCCTCCCCTTACCTTCTTTCTTCCTTCAGTAATGACTCTTCATCACTTTCTTGTTCCTAGGACATTCATTTATTCACTGCTCACCAGAGGAAGGCCTTTATCAGCGGCGATCTTTCTGAGAGCCACTGCCTTCTGCATAGGGAACGGACTCCTTCAAGCCTACTACCTGGTTTATTGTGCGGAATACCCCGAGGAGTGGTACACTGATGTGCGGTTTAGCTTCGGTGAGTGACTGACTGTCTCCTGTCCCTTCCCAGGCAACACCAGCCCTCCTGTGTCAGTCACAGTTGTTTCTTCTCATCCTGCTACTGCGGCGTCCTTACAATCTCCCTTCCCACTCACGCCCCTGTCAGGAAGCCAGGGAGATTGTTCAAGCACTGTCATTTCCCGTCTCAAAATGGTTCAATAGATTTCTACTGAGTGTAAGACACTGGTTTCCCTGCTTATAAAAAACAGCGTTCCCAGTCTTTTCAACTTAGCAGTTTTTCTTGCTCCCTTCACTCTGCTTTCTGTGCTATCTTCAGAAGCCTTGCTCCTGGGATTCAAATAGTCAAGCCTGTTCTGTGTCAACGCTTCTGTCCAGGACGATCCACGTTCCTTGACTGCTCTGCTTCTCTGAGCTTTGAGGCTTAACCCTTTCCTTTGCTTCGTTCTCCTCTCTATCAATCTACCTATCCTCAAAGAGATTTTTCCTAAGCGTCTTACCTGAAATAATTGAAGAACTTGATAGTTAATAATTTCCTCTATTTTCCATGAAAGAGGAGGCAGGAAGAGGGTAAGAGCCAGAGGGGATGGAGGACAGCAGGAGACCAAGGTCCTCTAATCTTAGTCAGCATGAGCAAAGCTCCAGTGAACTCACAGAGACTGAAGCGGCATGCACAGGGCCAGCATGGGTCTGCACCAGATCCTCTGTGTATATTTTATGGCTTCCACGGATTCCTGAGTGTGCAAACAAGTGGGTCTCTGATTCCTGTGGCTTCTCTTGGGCTCTTTACCTTCTGCTGGCTTGCCTTGTCCAGCTTCAGTGTGATAGCTTTTGCTTTATATTATATTTTTATTTTATATTTTATATCTTATATATCTTGCTATATTTAAAAGGAGTGAATGAAAACCTAGCCTGTAGGGTAAAGGTTAACAACTGAACTGTAGTGTATATACGCTGGAAGAGGGGAAATCAGTTTTGTCCAGTGGTAACTCTAGGCTTACCAACGACATCAGGACAGGCCTCCTGTTCAGGAGTGGTTGACCAACATATAAGAGATACAATGAAGTCCACAGTTTTGTTTTTTTTTGGCAGCGTGTATGTGCTTTCATCTGATTGATTACAGCTTGGTGTATTTTGTGTGTGTGTGTGTGTGTGTGTGTGTGTGTGTGTTGTTTTCTTGATTTTAGGAGGTCGTTGTTACAGTAGGTTTTTGTTTTTTGGGAAAGAACTTAAAATTGGTTGGGTGGAGAGGGGGAGAGTGTCTGGAGGAATGTGGAGGAGGGAAAGAATCTAATTAGAATATATTTAAATTTAAAAATCATCTTAAATAGTAAAAGATATGATAAAAATTTCCCCTTATTTTATTTGTGAGTATGTGCAGGTTTCTGTGTGTCTGCTTGCGGGTGCACATGGAGGCCAGAGATGCATTGTGGGAGCTGTTCCTCAGGACAGCTGCCTGCAGTGTTTTCTGAGACAAGGTCTCTTGCTGAAATTAGAATTGTTTATATGTCTCGACTTATATGTCTATATATGTAATATATAATTATAATATATGTGATATATAATATACTACAAATTATACAGTACACATATGCACATACACATATACATATATACACATATATACATATATATGTTACATATATGCTATATGTTTAAGGCAGGAAGTGCCACAGACATGCCTCTTTCTAGGCCCCCTTTGCTGGGTTTACAAATGTGTGTCACCACACAGGGTTCTGATGGGAGGAAGCTCAGATGGTCATGCTCGCAAGCCAAGAACTTTATGGACCAAGCCATTTCTCTGGTCCCTTCCCCTCCTGTTTGTAAGGAGAATCGAGGTTCAGGACACTTTAGCTCTTTGTTTAGTATCTTGGCTCATATAAAACAACAGTGGGTCACTAGAGCGCATGCTTGATCCTGATTAATATCCCAGGTCACAGCCTGCCTGTCTATTGGCTCACTACTCCTGGCTGTCTTTTAGAACCAGTTCCTGCTGGACTCTCTTCTCCCTAGCTACATTAGCTTTAGCTTGCTCTAGGCCATAGTTATGTCTAGGCTGGGTGTCTGCAGTCAGGAACCTCAGCTCTGGGAACCCTGCCCCACTGTGCTCTTCGGCCTGTTCTTCATGCTAGTCAGAGTGAACAGTGAAAAACTCACAAAGGACCAGAGGTTTCACTGCACAGATACTGGCACGTGTGCCTTTTAAGGTGTCGTCTGGCCACAAAACCAAGAAATGAAACAAACAGCAAAGAAGGAATGTCTCTGGGTTAAAGAAAAGTGATTGTGAGCGGGGGAGATTTCTTAGCAGTAAGAGCACCTACTGCCCTTCCAGAGGACCCAAGTTCAGTTCCCAGCACCCTCATCGGGTGACTCACCACTGCCTGTGACTCTAGCTCCAGGGGCTCTGGGCCCTTTTCTGGCCTTCTGGCTTCTGCAGACACCTGCGCATGTGTGACACACAGACATGCACACACATATATGAACATACATTAAAATAAGTCTTGTGAAATTAAAAAACACAGAACCAACATGTGAACGCTTGTACGGTATGATATTTTTATGTAAAAATGAGAAAGAAAATGTATACAAATTGGAAAAGAATACTGGAGTTATATAACTTCCCTATTGTGCCTCAAAGTAAAGAGCAGAGGGCGGGGAGGCTGAGGCTTTCTCTCAGGTGACTGCATTTTGTTACTTAATTGAGAAGGAAAGGCATTGTGGGCGAGAGAGAGATGGATTAGTAATGAATAGCCCTTAGCACTCTTTCAGAGGATTTGGATTTGGTTCCCAGCACCCATATGGTACCTCATAGTCACCTGTGGCCCCACGTACTCACACAAGTATAATACACACACACACACACACACACACACACACACACACACACACACACGCGCGCGCACACACACACACACACATGCACACACACACACACACACACACACACGAGACAATGAAAAGGAGGAAAATGCACTGAAGATCTCCTAAGTTGAGAACAGACATGCTAAATCCCGGTGGAGTGAACTGGTAATGTAACCACACTGAAAACATCTTAAGCCAGCAGATAGAGTCAGGAGCAAGTTGTCACAGCTGGCAAAGGGTTCAGTGCGAGGAACGACTGCTTGTTTTTCTCAAGGCAGTCTCCTGAGTAATAATAAAAATGGGTCTGAGCTAGATTAAAAAGGCTCTAGTGGATACAACAACCAGAAGCCAGCTGTGCCTCTGGCTGACCTTGGTATATACAAACCGCCTAGAAGAGGCGTTCAGGGATAGCTGAGGGAGCTGGAATATGGCCTGCAAGTTACGTGGCGAAGTGTTAGATCAGATGAAAACAAAAGGATGTGCAGGAGGGTGTTTAATGTGGTGATCTGGGGAAGTAGGAATGCATAATTTCCTCTGCTAACACCAATTAATGCCAAGTATTCTAAATATATGTGTATTACTTTTACAACAGTATTAAACAGAAATGAGATCCTACTTGTCTCAAAACATCTACGGATGATTGCCAGAAGGCTTGTAGATCCTCCACCTGCCTACGGCGTTTATTTTATTAAACCATTGCCTTGAGCATAATACTTATATCTGACTACAAAAGTATGCATTTTATTAATAAAGTTTATTCTTAGACAACTTCATACATGTATATAATTGCCTTTCAACTTTCACAGTGGGATATGACAAAGAGAGTAGATCTGGTCATTGAGTGAGTCAACCAGTTGGCCATTTGTGAATGAACCAAGTGCTTGCTGTTACTCAGTTATTACAATGGCGTATCTAGAGACACACCATGCTGTTACCTCCTTCTTGCCCCCCTCCTCCCATCTCTGTCCATCACAGTTCTCTGTGAGAGCTGTCATTTTACCCTAGGAAATAGTACAATCTCTCCTCCCTGTAGGCTGTGGTTCCTATCCAAATGCCATTCTTAGATTTAGCAATTAAATACCGATTCCTTTATTTTAAGAAAAAAGCCTGGTGGTGGTGGCACATACCTTTAATCCCAACACTTGGAAGGCAGAGGCAAATAGATCTCTATGAGTTTGAGATCAGCTTGGTCTGTAGAATAAGATCTAGGACAGCTAGGGGTACACAGAAAAACCCTCTCTTGAAAAAAATAACCAAAACCAAAACCTAAACCCCCAAACCCCCAAACCTCAAATCCAAAACCAAACCCAAAACCAACCAACCAACCAACCAACCAACCAACCAACCAACCAACCAATCAAAAAAAAAAAAAACCCAAAAGATAGCCAAACAAACAAACAAGCAACCCCCACCCCCGCAACAACCTATCTTGTGTAATAAATACCAAGTCAGAGCAAATCTTTGACCTGTCTCCTTTGTCCTTTGCCAAGGTGTCTTCCTATTTATTTTGGGAATGGGAATCAACATCCACAGTGACTACATGCTGCGCCGGCTTAGGAAGCCTGGAGAAGTCATCTATAGGATCCCACGAGGTAATGCCTCTCCTGCTGCCCAGATTCCCATTGTTCAATGGAGCCTGTCCTAGGGATTAGTAAAGGGAGAGGGGCTGTGACAGCACAGCTATGCACTGGATACACCTTGGTTGCCTTCTGTCTTCCTCTGCATGTGCTGTCCCATCTATGGAACCCAAGAAAGCTCCAAGAGGGCTGAGGCTGGAGCACAGTTGGTAGAATGCTTGCCTAGCATGCTTAAAGCCCTGGGTTCCATCTGCTATGTTCCATAGTAACATAGACATGCTATACATATCTATGACCCCGACACTTAGGAGGAGAGGTAGAAAGATCAGGGGTTCAAGGTCATTCTTTAGTATACATCGAGTTCAAGGTTGGCTTTGTTATACACACACACACATGCACACACACTCACACTCACAGAGAGAGAGAGAGAGAGAGAGAGAGAGAGAGAGAGAGAGAGAACTACAAGAGACTTTCCTCCCTTCTGAGAAAGATCATGGTGTCTCCAAGACGACAGAGGCTTGCACCAGACTTGCACATAAGCAGGGGGGAATAGGTTATAGCCTCGGATTGAAGCCTTTCCATTTACACAGGGTGAGAACCTACCTGTGTTAGCCACAAAACTAATGATTTCATTGTTATGTGAGCATCAGTCTGGATTGGCAGCCTTCTTGCATACCTAGGTCATAGAGAACAGCCTATTTGGAAATTTTGAATTATAAAAACAAGTTTTGCTAAAAATCTAAAAGGCAAACAGATCTCATCCTAGGCCTATATATGATTACAGTCATCAATATTGTGTATTTTACCTTCATGCCTATTGGAAGTTTCTCAGAGCAGCATGGGATTGTCTTACGGTTATCTTTTTTTCTAAGCACAAGGATTATGTTGTAACTGACTGACATAATAACCATATAAACCATAACATAGACACTTAATATAACTATATAATTATCAAAGATTAAATACCGTATGCAATCATATGCTGTACTTTCTTCCTTAAAATTATTTTTTTAAATTATGAATTTTGTCTTGCCTGTCTTGCGCACATCCACATGAAGGCAGGAGAGTTCAGGTGTCTTCTTCAATTTCACTTTTACCTTATTTTGTTGTTGTAGTCTCTCACTGAACCTAGCACTTGCTGATTCAGCCAGGCTGGCCACAGAGCTCCAGGACCCTCCTGTCCTTGCTTTCCCAGCACTGTGAATATAGGCATGCACCGCTGTGACTGGCTTTCATGTGGGTACTGGGGATTGAACTTGTGTCCTTATGCATGGTAATGACTGGGCCTGGGCTTCCATATGATGAACACTGTGCGGTGCTGACACTATGATGGCTGTGGTGTAGCTGGGTGGCCAGTATTTGAGGTCTGTAACAGTCTAAGTGGCTCACCATCGTGTGTGCAGTCTGCTGTTGATGGACATGCTATGGGCAGCACATGACTGCGCTGAGATCGAGACACAGGAAACCTTCAAGTGTACCTGGTCCCAAGAACATAGGAGCATGAGTCTGACCAGTAAACATTTGGCAAGGAATCGGACCAGGTGACCAATGCTGAGTGGACAGTGGTTCCCATCCTTCTGGATGTAAACAGACACCTTGTTTGCAGTAAAAATGTTCTGGATTATTTGATGTTTGTGTAGGCAACTACTGATTAATAATGACAAAGCTTTTGTGATTAGTGGGTGATTATTTAAGTGGATAATTATTATCAACTCCTTGGTATCTGAAGAACTAAGTTAGACCATTCATGATGTTCATGGATAATCAGACCCTTTGTACTAGACAAGGTTCCTTCACAAAGTCAAAGGTGTTGTGGACAGAAAGGTAGGGGAACAGTATAATCCTTAAGAAAAGCAATAGAAAGAAGCTTGCTCCTTGTGCCAGCTCACTCACAGCTCGGACAAAATACTGGACAGAGTGACGTCCTCTCACAACATAAAGGTTGTGCGAGGAAGGTTAGGCGAGGCAGCCTTGTTGTATTAGGGGAGCTATTGTCATTGGTGGCAGGAACATGGGTGACTTGCTTTCATCTTCATAGCAGCTAGAAAGTAGAGAACTTGGGCAGGAACCAGGCTCTCTCTTTCTTTCTCTAGTTCACGCCTGATAGCCTTCCACCTGCCAGCAAGGACCCATGGCCAAAAGATTCTATACCCTTTCCGAAACGATACC
>JADRCD010199277.1:10379-24766 GCA_019843815.1 Montemys delectorum | reverse complement strand
ACACACACACACACACACACACACACACACACACACACACACACACAGAAACAAAGTAATAAAAACAGATTATCAACTGTATGTAACAAACAATTTCTCATTCAGGAGTCAGCTTATGTGTAATGAGGCCTCTTGGGACTCTAGTTCCAACATACACCTGTTTTCCTTGGTAATTTAGTGCAGGAGTTTACACAGGCCTCACCAGTTGTGAGGCAAGCACTCCACACAAACTACACCCAAGACGCCAGCACATGCCCCTTTTTTGTTTGTTTGAGATTGGCTCTCACAAACCCCAGATTGGCTTCAAACTCACGATGTAGGTGAGGCTGCCACATGCTCTCCTACCTGGTTACATGCAGTGCTGGGGACTAACACACATGCTAGGGAAGTAGTTTACTGACTGGCCAAACCCAGGTCCCATATATGCTCCCTGTGGGTAAGAAAGCCCAACTCTCAGAAGCTGGGGACACTGGTCAGTGGGTTAAGTAGTCACCACACAAATGTGAGGACCAGAGTTCAAACTCCAGCAGCCACATAAAAGCCAGGTAGACAGGATGGTCTGTAATCTAGCTCTTAGGAAGCAGAAAGAAGAGCATCTCCAGGGCAGGATGGCTACCTAAGCTAGTTAAAATCAGCAAGATCCAGTTTAGCAAGCAACCTTTCCTCAATAAATAAGGTGGAAATGGTGGCGAAAGATACATCATGTAAACCTCTGGTCCCTGAATTAATGTGCATGTGCACAAATGCAGACACACACACACACACACACACACACACACACACACACACACACAAACCCATGGCTCTCTGCCTCCTAACCCTGAGCTCCACTAAGCTATACCTACTGCTGCTCTCTAAGATCTGCATTTCATCTTCTTCCTCAGACATTAGCAAAGTCTAGCTGTCAGGTGAATCTGGCCCAATGCCTGGTTTTCTAAGTATGGGTTTATTATAATTTAGCACTCCCAGTGGATACTGTATTTTAGGTGACTCATTCATTTCATATAGCAGCAGAGTATAACTAGCAAGGAGACTGTATAAACCACAAACCCAAAATGCTTACCGCTGACATAAAAAAACAAAAAAATTATAGAAACAGTACTGTTCTGTTTGGTTTTGGAGAATAAGGAGGCTATCCATAAGTGAAATTCACTCGTGCAAGATATAGAGGAAACTTCTTTAAGGTAGATGAAAGAAGGGATGGGAATATGTCTCTCTACCTAGAGTATCCCAGTGAGGGGCTGAGGATGTAGCTCAGTGGTGGAGCCTCTGCCTAGAATCCCCAAGTGAGGAGCTGGGGGTGTGGGTCAGTGGTAGAGCCCCTGCCTAGAATCCCCCAGTAAGGGGCTGCAGCAGCGAGGCACCAGGCCCCACAATCTTGCACACAAACATCCTATGTCCACTCCCAGGCAACAATAAATGAAGATGTCAACAATGACTCATGGACTGACTGCTTTAAACAGGACAGAAGCTCCGACAAGCTATTGGATGGGGATTTTGATCCATAAGGAAGTGCTGCTGATGACCTCTCCTGTCGCCCAAAACAGTAAATACCAAACAATTGAATGTCTTTGCCACCAAAAGCTCTAAACTGACCAGATATTTGGGGACGAAGCTTTTGGAAGTTGTGGCCTGTCAGTATGACATGGGAGCTGAATCACAGGAAACTGCATGCACATGTTGCCATCTGAGCATTCTTCTTAGGCCCATCAACTTCACCAGAATCTCAAAGGTCTTTTAGTGATTAGCTGAAAACAGGATTCAGAAATGCAATCTACTAACTGCCAGGTTGAACTCTGGTCTTGAAGGGTCTTTAAATCTTTATATCCATGCGTCGTAATAACTATTTATTCCTGCTGTATAATAGATGCTTAGATATCAAGTAAGGGCCTGCAAGTTGGTTTAGCAGGTAAAGATGCTGCCAGCTTGCTGAGAGGACAAATGCTTTCATTTCAGCACTCAGTAAATAGTGAGTTTGAGGTCCTGGTCAGCCAGGGATTATAAAGAGACCATGTCTTTTTTAAAAAAAACATGGAGGGGGGGGGGCTAGAAAGATGGCTCAGTGGTTCTTCCAAAGGATCCAGTTTCAATTCCCAGTACCCACATGGCAGCTCACAACTGTCTGTAACTCCAGCTTCAGGAGATCCCACACCCTCACAGAAATACACATGCAGGAGAAACACTCATTCACAGAAAATAAACAAAAATCATTTATTTATAAAAAAGATACGTACTACAAAGCTTTCCACCCTGAATTTGTTCCCTGAACTCCACATAGTGAAAAGTGGAAGCCAACTCTTACAAATTGTCTTCAGGCACTGAGAGTTCTACATCTTCATGCAAAGGAAGACTGGAGCAGACTGCCTTCCAAGTGCTTAGGAGGCGGGTCTCAAAGCTACAGGGTCGCACTTCCTCCAACAAGGCCACACCTCCTAATAAGAGCCACTCCCTGGGCCGAGCGTATTCAAACCACCATCTGTGGGTTTGCACTTGAGTCCTCAGGAACAAGCTACAAACACCTCATCCACTTCTGCCCCGCCCGCTGCTCGCGCATGCTTCCACCACTCACCACCACACACATGTCCTCCAGGTGAAGGATGGGCCTTGTCCAACTCACCTGAGGCATGATGTCCAGTGACCCAGCATCTTCTCCTTCTACTTCGATGATCATCTCTTGGGGTAGAACAAAGTTCTAGAAACCAAACACATGAGACAAAGGGAACCCATCTGAGAACAAAGCTAAGACTGGAGGCCCCCTGGTGTGTCTGTAGGATCTGATCTGCTTTAACACATCCAACTGCCAGTCTTGGCTCCCTTCCGCATAAGAGCAAAGTAACCCGTAGAGAGAGAAGGGGCCCTCCAAGGAATGAGGCCTCACACAGAGCACAAGACTACTTTTGAGCTCTTCAGTATGGCCCCGCTTGTCAGCTAAAGGAGGCTGAGTGAAGCCAGGATACATATTATACTGGCTAGTTTTGTGTGTCAACTTGACACAGGCTGCAGTTATCACAGAGAAGGGAGCTTCAGTTGGGGAAGTGCCTCCATAGTCGATCTGTATAAAAATCTTTTCCTTGTTATAATGTCCAAAAGGCATTTGAAATTGTCACTGGACTGTTTTAACAATAAGTGGCTTTGGAATTAGAGCCTAGTTTCTGGTAAGTCGATGGGTCAAAGCCTATGGTGATCTTAGTGCCCAGTCAGAATACAGTCAGATTCAAAAGTTCAGCTTGCCCCTTCCGTCCATTCTGCCCGGTCCTTTCTGCTGGGGCAGACTCTTGGCTGGTCTGCTCCAGTGAAGACACCATATCCTGACCATCCTACAGGACCTGCTGCACTCAGAGCAGTTGAGGACCTGCTGCACTTAGAGCAGTTGGACAACAGCTTGACTGCTCCACTGAAGACCCAACAGTCTGAAGACCTCCCAGGAGATCTACTGGAGCCAGGGCAACAGATCAGCAGTTTCTCTGCCCCTGTCAAGAGCCCCCAGTTGGGAGGCCCCACAGGTAGTCTGCTACAGCCAAGGCTGCATATCTACCAGGAGACCTGAAGCAACCCAGGGACAAAAGAGGCAGACTACAGACAGTCACCCAGACCAACAAACACCAGGGATATCCAGATGTCGAAAGGTAATCGCAAGACCATAAGCAACAGAAACCAAAATATGTGGTCATCATCAGAACCCAGTTCTCCCACCACAGCAAGCCCTGAATACAGTAACACACCTGAAAATCAGGAAGCTGACCTAAAATCCTATTTCTTGAAGATAATACATTCCTTTAGGGCTGGAGAGATGGCTCAGTGGTTAAGAGCACTGACTGCTCTTCGAGAGGTCCTGAGTTCATTTCCCAGCAACCACATGGTGGCTCACAACCATCTGTAATGGGATCCAATGCCCTCTTCTGGTATGTCTGAAGACAGCTATAGTATACTCACATAAAAATCAATAAATAAATCTTAAAAAAAAAAAAGATTCCTTTAAGGAAGATATCAATAATTCACTGAAAGAAATACAGGAAAACACAGCTATACAAGAGAAGGAATTGAATAAAGCGATGATCCAAGACCTAAAAGTGGAAGTAGAAACAATAAAGAAAACACAAACAGAGGCAAACCTGGAAATGGAAAATCTAGGAAAGAGGTCAGGAATTACAGATGTAATTATCACCAACAGAATACAAGAGATAGAAGAGAGAATCTCAGGTGTAGAAGATAACATAGAGGAGATTGACACAACTGTCAAAGAAAATTCAAAACATAAAAAACTCCTAACCCAAAGCATCCAAGAAATTCAGGACACAATGAAAAGACCAAATCTAAGAATAATTGGAATAGAGGAGAACAAAGATTCCAAGCTCAAAGGACCTAAAAATGTCTTCAACAAAATCATAGAAGAAAACTTCCCAACCTAAAGAAAGAGATGGCCCTTATGTAAATGGGATCAGAAAAGAAAATCCTCTCTTCACATAATAATAAAAACCTGAAACACACAGAACAAAAGAAAGAATATTAAAGGCTGCATACATAAATAAAAACAAACATCAGGAACCAACAGTCATTTCTCTTTAATAGTGGACTCAATTCATCTATAAAAAGACATAAGCTAACACTGGATACGCAAACAAGAGCCAGCATTTTGCTGCATACAAGAAATACATCTCAATAACAAAGACAGGCACTATCTCAGAGTAAAGGGATAGAAAAAGGTCTTCCAAGCAAATGGTCCCAGGAAACAAGCTGGAGTTGCCACCCTAATATCCAATAAAATATACTTTCAACCAAAAGTTATCAAGCATGATGAAGAAGGACACTTCATATTCACCAAGGGGAAAACTCACCAAGAGAAAGTCTCAATTCTGAACATCTATGCCCCAAATGCGAGAGTACCCACATTCATAAAAGAAACTTTACTAAAGCTCAAAAGACACATTGAAACCCCACACAATAATAGTGGAGACTTCAACAGTCCACTCTCACCAATGGACAGGTCATTGAAACAGAAACTAAATAGAGACACAGTGAAACTAAGAGAGGTTATGAACCAAATGGATTTAACAGATATCTGCAGAACATTTCACCCTAAAACAAAATAATACTCCTTCTTCTCATCACCTCATGGTACCTTCTCCAAAATCAACCATATAATTGGTCACAAAACAACCCTCAACAGATACGAGAAGACTGTAATAATCCCATGTATCCTATTAGATCACCATGGCCTAAGGCTGGTCTTCAAAAACAGCAAAAACTATAGAAAGCCTGTGGAAACTGAACAACTCTTTACTCAATGATAACCTGGTCAGGGAAGAAATAAAGAAAGAGATTAAAGACTTCCTGGAATTTAATGAAAATGTTGACACATCACACCCAAACTTATGGGAGAAAATGAAAGCAGTGCTAAAAGCAAAGTTCACAGCACTAAGTAAGTGCCCTGGTAAAGAAATTGGAGAGATCTCACACTAACAACTTAACAGCACACTCGAGAGCTCTAGAACAAAAGGAAGTAAACTCACCCAAGAGCAGTAGAAAGCAGGAAATAGTCAAACTCAGGGCGGAAAATCGACCAAATAGAAACAAAAACAATTCTAAGACTCAACAAAACCAGAAGTTGTTTTTTTGAGAGAATCAACAAGATAGATGAAATGAAAAGGAAGACATAATAATAGAAATGAAGTAAATTCAAAAAAACCATCAGATCTAACTATAAAAGCCTATACTCAATGTACTGGCTGGTTTTGAGTGTCAACTTGACACAGGCTGGAGTTATCACAGAGAAGGGAGCTTCGGTTGGGGAAGTGCCTCCATGAGATCCAGCTGTGGGGCATTTTCTCAATTAGTGACCAAGGGGGTAGGGCCTCTTGTGGGTGGTGCCATCTCTGGGCTGGAAGTCTTGGGTTCTATAAGAGAGCAGGCTGAGCAAGCCAGGAGAAGCAACCCAGCAAGGAACATCTCTCCATGGCCTCTGCATCAGCTCCTGCTTCCTGATCTGCTTGAGTTCCAGTCCTGACTTCCTCTGGTGATCAACAGCCATGTAGAAGTAAGCTGAATAAACCCTTTCCTCCCCAACTTGCTTCTTGGTCATAATGTTTGTGCAAGAATAGAAACCCTGACTAAGACACTCAACAAAACTGGAAAATCTAGATGAAATGGATGATTTTCTAGACAGATACCACATAACAAAGTTAAATCAAGAGCAGGTAAACTATCTAATCAGGCTCATATCACACAAGGAAGTAGAAGAAGTCATTAAAAACCTCCCAACTAAAAAAAGTCCAGGGCCAGATGGAATTAGTGCAGAATTCTACCAGACCTTCAAAGAAGACCTGATATCAATTTTCCTCAAGTGATTCTATAAAATAGAAACAGAAGGAACACTACCTAACTCATTCTATGAAGCCACAATTACTCTGATACCTAAACCACACAGGACCCAATCAAAAAAGAGAACTTCAGACCAATCTCACTTATGAATATCTATGCAAAAATACTCAATAAAATTCTTGCAAACCAAATCCAAGAACACATCAAAACCATCATTGACCATGATCAAGTAGGCTTCATCCCATGGATGCAAGGTTGGTTTAATATATGAAAATCCATTAACATAATCCACTATATAAACAAACTCAAAGGAAAAAAAAATCACATGATCATCTCTTTAGATGCAGAAAAAGCATTTGACAAAATACAACATCTCTTCATGTTAAAGGTATTGGAGATCAATAATTCAAGACCCATACCTGAACATAATAAAAGCAATTTATTGCAAACCAACAGTCAATATCAAGTTAAATGGAGAGATACTTGAAGCAATCCCACTTAAATTGGGGACAAGACAAGGATGCCCAATCTCCCCATATCTTTTCAATATAGCACTCAAAGTGTTAGCTAACAATAAGACAATAAAAAGAGATCAAGTGAATACAAATTGGCAAAGAAGAAACAAAGGTACCACTATTTGCAGATGATATGATAATATACATAAGTGACTCCAAAAATTCTATCAGAGAACTTCTCCATCTAATAAACAACATCAGCAAAGTGGCTGGATATAAAATTAACTCAAACAAATCAGTAGCCTTCCTTTATACAAATGATAAACGGGCTGAGAAAGAAATTAGGGAAACAACTCCCTTCACAATAGTCACAAATAATACAAAGTATCTTGGGGTAACTCTAACAAAACAAGGGAAAGATCTGTATGACAATAACTTGAAGTCTCTAAAGAAAGAAATAGAAAAAAATCTCAGAAAATGGAGAGATCTACCATGCTCATGGATTGGCAGAATTAACATAGTAAAAATGGCCATCCTACCAAAGGCAATCTAAAGATTCAATGCAATCCCCATCAAAATCCCAACACAATTCTTCAAAGCCATGGAAAGAGCAATTCTCAAATTCATATGGAAAAGCAAAAAACCCAGAATAGGGAAAACAATTCTTAAAAATAAAAGAATGGCTGGGGGAATCACCATCCCTGACCTCAAGCTTTACTACAGAGCAACAGTGATAAAAACTGCATGGTATTGGTACAGAGACAGACAGGTGTTTCAATGGAATAGAATTTAAGACCCATAAATAAACCCACACACTTATGGACACTTGATCTTTGACAAAAAAGCCAAAAGTATACAATGGTAAAAAGAAAGTATCTTCAATAAATGGTGCTGGCAACTGGCTCTCTGTATGTAGAAAAATGAAAATAGACCAATATTTGTCACCTCGCACAAAGCTCAAAGTAAAACCAGATACACTGAGTCTAATAAAAGAGAAAGTAGGAAAGAGCCTTGAATTCATTGGCACAAGGGGAAATTTCCTAAACAGAACTCCAATGGCTCATGCTCTAAGACCAAGAATTGATAAATAGAACCTTGTGAAACAGGAAAGCTTTTGTAAGGCAAAGGAGATAGATAGTCAATAAGACAAACCTTCACTAACCACATCCGATAGAGAGCTAATATCCAATATATACAAAGAACTCAAGAAGCTAACCACCAAAAAACCAAACAACCTAATCAAATAATGGGGTATAGAACTAAACTGAGATTTCACAACTGAGGAATCTCAAATGGCTGAGAAGCACCTAAAGAAATGTTCAAAGTCCTTAATGATCAGAGAAATGCAAATCAAAACAACCCTGAGATTCCACATCACACCAATCAGAATGGCTAAGATCAAAACCACAGGTGACAACACAGGTTGGAGAGGATGTGGAGAAAGAGAAACACTCCTCCATTGCTGGTGGAATTGCAAACTGGTACAACCACTCTGGAAATCAGTCTGGAGGTTCCTCAGAAACTTGGAAATAGATCTACCTAAAGACCCAGCTATACCACTCTTGGGAATATACCCAAAAGATGCCCTACCATGCCACAGGGGCACGTGTTCCACTATGTTCATAGCGGCCTTATTTGTGATAGCCAGAAGCTGGAAACAACCCTGGTGTCCCACGACAGAAGAGTGGATACAGAAAATGTGGTTCATTTACACAATGGGATACTATTCAGCTATTAAGAATGAGGACATCCTGAGTTTTGCAGGCAAATGGATAGAACTAGAAAATATCACCCTGAGTGAGGTAACTCAGACCCGAAAGAACATGTATGGTATGTACTCACTAATAAGTGGATATTAGCACCTCCCCCCCCCAAAAAAGTACAAAATACCCAAGATACAGTCCATAGAACTCAAAAAGGTCAACGAGCTGAAGTGCCCAAGTAAAGACATCTCAGTCCCACTTGGGAGGGAGAAGAAAGCAATCACAAGTGGGGAGGGAGGGACCTGGGAGGGAAAGTGGATGGTGGCGGCGGGGGGGTGGGGGTGGGGTGGGAGTGGGGGGTAGAGGAGAACCAGATCTGGTATTGGGTGAGGGAAAAGGACTGAAGCCCCGAGGGCCAGCAGAAAGAATGGAAACAGGCAACCTCGGGAGATAGGAGGTTGGGGGGACCCTCCAGAATGTACCAGAGACCTAGGAAGTGAGAAACTCTCAGGACACAAAGGGAGGGACCTTAGATGAATTGCCTGACAGAAGGGAAAGGGAACTTACAGAGCGCACCTCCAGCAGGAAGACAGACATCAAATGAGGGAGAGGGGGGCCATCCCACAGTCATAACTCTCATCCATAATTGTTCCTGTCTGAAAGAATTACAGGGATGGAAATGGAGAGGAGCCTGTAAGAAGGTCTAGTGAGAGGCCCAAAGTGGGACCCAGCTCAAGGGGAGGCCCCAAGGCCTGACACTAATACTGAGGCTATGGAGGGCTCACAAAACGGGACCTAGCATGACCGCACTCCAGGAGACCCACAAGCAGCTGAAAGAGTCAGATGCAGGTATTTGTACCCAACCAATGGACAGAAGCAGCCGACCCCTGTGGTTGAATTAGGGAAGGCTGAAAGAAGCTGAGGAGGAGGGTGATCCTGTAGGAGGACCAGCAGTCTCCATTAATCTGGACCCCTGAGATCTCTCAAACACTGGGCCACCAAACAGGCAGCAGACACCATCTGATATGAGGCCCCCAGCACACACAGAGTAGAGGACTGCCGGGTCTGTGTTCATTCAGGGATGTTGCACTTAACCCTCAAGAGACTGGAGGCCCCAGGGAGTTTAGAGGTCAGGTGGGGTAGGGACATCCACATGGAGACAGCGGGGTGGAGAGGAGGTATGGGATGTAGAACAGTCAGAGGGTGGATGGGGGTGGGGGTAGGGAATAAAATATGGAATGTAAATAAGCAAATAAATAAATTTTTAAAAAAAGTTCTGCTTATTGTGGTAACATTGTTACTAGGCAAAAGACTGCCATACTGAGGATAACTCACATGTCTTAAATGTGTCAAAGCATGGCAGAATGAGTTACCTAAAGGATTTAATATGAATTTTATATAATTTTAACTGAGATCTTTAAATTTTGTGTTGTGGATGGACCTGGTGCTATTTGCATTTTGTTGCTAATTCCACTCTCCCTGGGAGGGGCTGTAGTCAAGGAGTGAGTCATGTACTCAGGTGACTTCTTGTGAACCAATCTCTTAATGAATAACGGAGCCAATCACTGAGCGAGTAGGAGGAACTTCTCAGTTGGAGATGGGGAGAGAGGAGGAGGCAAGAGGGAGGGCGCTTTTGGACTGGGATAGCGTGAGAACAAGACGTAGCTACTAGTGTCTCCCGGCTTACGTCCAATCCACCAGGATTTGCCACCAGAGGATTTAGATTTAATATGGCTTACAAGATTAGGATTCTAGTTGTTGAGCCCAGAGATTGAGTTACCATTGTTTCTGAACTAAGTTTTTGTGGTGTTTTTCTTCTTGCTGTGACTCCACTGGGTTCCAGAGAGAAAAGTACAGCAGCAAAGCGTGGGTTTGCCTGCTATGCACCACAAAGGCTGTGGGGGTATTGAAGCATGGGGCTGGCATGGTAACCATCCACGAGTGGGAATCTAGCAGGCTGGGTGGAAAGATTTTGGAATTCTGAGTCAGAGTCTCCACAAGATAAAAACAGGTTGGCCATTGCCTGCCAGTACATGGCTGGCCAGGCCGCTGGGGTGGAGAGTTGCCGGCATAAGGATAGGAACGTGCTGGTTCTTTTTTAATATTTCCTGCAACAAAATTGGGTGGCATATTTAACTCTAAATGAAATATTGGGCCTCTGTATTCCCCTCAGTATTGGGAAGCATAAAAACCCATTCTTTTCTGGGCTAGAAGTCGTGGTTTCCATGGTTTCTGTCTAATCCCAGTACTTAGGAAGTGGAGACAGGAGCATATGTAGTTGAAGGAAGGTCATCTTTAGGGTAGCCCTCAACACATGAGAGCCTGTCCTGCCTTAAAATGTTTTTTTAAAAAGATGGTGGATGAAGAGATGGCCCAGTGGTTAAGAGCACTCGCAGCTCTTAGAGAGAGGACCCTAGTTTAATCCTCCACACCCACAAGCACTACCTCATTGCCTCTTATTACTCTAGCTCCAGGAGGTTTGATACCCTATTCTGGTTCTGTGGGCACCTACACACATGTGGAATATAGTCACACACAGACACATAAAAATAAACCTTGAAAAATAAATAAATACCAGCAGGAGAAATAGTTCAGCAGTTAAGAGCACTGGCTGCTCTTCCAGAGGACCTAGGTTCAATTCCCAGCAATGATATGGTGGTTCACAATCATCTATAAATCCAGTTCCAGGGGATCCAGTGCCCTCTTCTGGCCTCCTTGGGCATTAGGCAAGCATGAAACACCCAAACACATCAAACTTAAAAATCAGTAAGTAAAAATAATCTTTAAACTTTAAAAGGGTGGAGGGAGGGAGGGAGGGAGAGAGAGAAAGAGAGAGAGAGGAGAGAGAGGAGAGAGAGAGAGAGAGAGAGGAGAGAGAGATCAAGGGTTAAGAGTTCAGATCCTAGAAGTCAGATAACAAGCCAGATGTCCCAGGCATACCTGTAACCCCAGCTCAGAGGGGCAGAGAGCAGAGAATCACTAGGACATACTGGCTTCTAGTCTATTAGGGGAAATGCTAGCCTTTAGTGTGTGATAGACTCTTCCTGGAGAGATAAAACATACATGTGTCTATTTATGCTAGAAAGGAAACCCATGTATACTGATCCTAGGTTCTGTAAGAAACCAGGTTGAGCAAGCCATGGGAAACAAGCCAGTAAGCAGCACCCCTCCACCGCCTCTGCATCAGCTCCTGCCTCCAGTCTCCTGCCTTGCTAATTTACTCTGGTGATAAACAGCCAAATAAACCCTTTCCTTCCCAACTTGCTTGTTGGTTATGGTGTTTTGTTACAGCTACAGAAACCCTGAGATGGGGTTACTAGCAGGAGCAGCTCCATCCCCGGAGCTCCTGAACAGCTTGCAGGTAGTTCAACAGGCCTGAGGGGGCTCCTCTGCAGTGTGCCTCCAGAGTTTCCTCTGTAACTGCTGGGCTTTGGCTTCCATTATCTGCAGGGAAGGAGCCCTCCTGGCACTCTACTTTATCAGCTCTGTGACATTTTATTTATCCCTGCCCCACCACAACCAACCCAGAGGGAGCACTTCAATCGGAAGGAATTGTTCTAAAAACATCAGAGAAAGGCCGTCTCTCAAAATAATATGTAAAGAGTAACAGAGAGCACCTTGGTGCCTTCTTCTGGCCTCTATACAGGCACACACCCCTGTCAACATGTGTGGACGCACACACACACACACACACACACACACACACACACACACGCTGGTTACTCTTTTAAAAAGCCTGCCACCAGATCCCTTAAAATACTGCAGAGAGATTTTCAAGCTCAGGCTATGGGGTCAGGCGGAAAAGAGCTGAGGCCACCGGGGGAAGGGTGGCTTCACTCACCTCTACACAGGCCTGCAGGGACTCCAGGGACTCATCATCTTGCTGCTCCATGGTCTCCTCCAGGTGTGGTGTGGTGCCAAGCTGCACAAACAAAAGCAGCTCTGTACAGCGTGCACTGCCACTCTCCAGGACAGCCTGCCCCCTGGCAGTTAAAGCCCCAACTGGACATCATACAAGAATCCCTGAGTTGCTCCTTCAGGCCAGATCTTTGCAGCTCCAATTGGTTCCTCCATTCCCACTACCCTGTAAGCCCACCTCATGCTCAAAACATGACCATTTGCCCAGTATCAAAATGTCAGCTCCAATCAGGACATTCACTGGGTCCTGGGAGCCCCACAAACACCCAGCACTCAAAGAAGTCCTTAGTATTATGTTCTTTACTGCTTTGAGTGTGCAACCTCAAGACACCATCTCTTCCCAGACCTAGGAATCATATAGCCATTGACCTCTATATTTCATATAGAAGAAATTCAGGACACAGCCCCAGCCTTTCCAGTGGCAAACATCCAGAGCCCCCACCTTCCTATCCAAACAGCCAAGGACAGGACAGACCCCTCCTTCCACCCTGCAACCACAATCTGCCTCAGATTCTTACCCAAACCTCTCAGGCTCTGAATTCGTAACTCGAACCTGATTCCTCCCATCAGTCTGGAGGGCTTTTGGACCTAAAGCCACAATGGTCTATGCAGAACTAGGGGCCTCTGCCAGGCCCAGACCCTGTACCCCTGTAGCTCAGCTGTCTTTGTGCCAATCTGATGTCACGAACTTGGAAAGCAGGGTAGCGGCTGACCAATCCTACTTGGAGGCACCAACCCCATCACACTCCCTCGCTGCTCATGTGGTGCGAAGGCTGGAGCCCAGTGATCTGGGCACACTGGCAAGCACTCTGCCAACTACGTCACATCCTCAGCCCCCTGATTCTCACTCCAGCACTAACGTACAGTCCCACCTACTTCCCTCCACCCACCAGGCCCCAGTTTGTGTCTCAACCTGCCTAATTCCTGCTGGACACCTTCCTGGGCTCCTGAATGCCAGGGAGACCCTGTCTTTCCCCACACCTGGGCATCAACTGGCTGTGATTACAGCAAAATCCACTAAGGCCCCAGCACTATGTGTCCAAAGTGCATTTCTAGCAGGGCACAGTGGCACACACCTTTCACCTGAGCACGTTCCCATGAAGGATTTGCATTCAGGAGCTGGGTGCTCTGCCCATCTGGGGCTATTTTTTTTTTTTTTTTTTTTTTTTTTTTGTTTTGTTTTGTTTTTGGTTCCTTAGTTTTTGAGTCAGGGTCTCATGTAGTGTAGGCTGGCCTCACACGCACCATCCTCCTGCCTCTACCTCCCAAATACTGCTTTTATAGGCGTGTGCCACCACACCAGGTTTATGAAGTGCTAGAGATGGAACCCGGGGCTTTGTTCATGCTAGGCAAGTACTTAACCAGCCGAGTTACACCCCAGCTTCAGGAAGATTCTTATAGGAATCTGTATTCCCCGTGTGCCTCCAAATCACAGCTGCCACCATGGTCCTGAGGCCACCAGTTCTCCAGGCCTGCAGAGCTGCAGTTAAAATACAACATTACCTAAGTCTGAGCATGTAGCTCTAGAACCAGTCCTAGGCCCTCAACACTTGGCTCCCAAGGGACCTGGGCCCTCCCCTGTCTTCCACTCTGCTCTCCTATAAACCTAGGCATTCTCTTGCCTCAAGGCGGAATAGGCCAAAACAAAGGTCCTAGCAATACCTACTCTGTAAAGACGCTTAAAGCACCTGTCTTCTCCCAGCCAGCTGTCTATCAGAAGGCAGTAAAGGTGGGGCATCCTTACCTCCAAGCTGGAGTTTCTACCCAACTTGAACACTTTAGAACCCTACGGTGTTCAGGTTTTGGGGGCCAGTTCCAGATCCTCTAATACACTGGCATGCACAGGGCCTTCTGCCTAGAATCCTCTGCTAGGCCCTTGCACCCTCAATCTGTACTTGACTGTCTAAAGGACCGATTAACTGAAGCAATACTGCTGCTTCTGGGACAAGAACCAGGAACTCCAGGCTGCTCTAGTGTGTACCTATTTTCTCTG
>JADRCD010199275.1:3105-45802 GCA_019843815.1 Montemys delectorum | reverse complement strand
GAGGAGGAGGACGAGGAGGACGAGGAGGACGACGAGGAGGAGGAGGACGAGGAGGACGAGGAGGACGACGAGGAGGAGGAGGACGAGGAGGACGAGGAGGACGACGAGGAGGAGGAGGAGGACAAGGAGGACGTAGAGGAAGAAAAGGAAAGACACTACAGTCCAGCTTCAGTTAAGCAGCAAGGCCTGAGAAGTAGAACCCTGATCTCTAGAACACCAGCTTTGCCAGTCAGGTCAATCAGAGCTCCATCAACTACCAGCTAAGAGCATCTGCGGAGGATCTTACCTGGTTTGTGCCTTAAATGCTTTGTTTTTATAATGGCCCTTGTAGAATTTATCCTGAAGTATTACTGAGAAATTAACGAGATGTGTAAAACGCTTGACTTGTTAGCAGTTCCATGATGCCCTAGACTTGTAAATATCTAAGGCTAGCAATGCCAAGAGAGAATCCATAAAATTATGTTATCTAAGGCAATTTCACCTATAGTCATGTGAGAAGCTCATGGGACATGGGCTACCTTGCCAACTAGACACCATGCATGGTGCTGCCCTGGCCCTCTGGTGCATCAGTGTGGTTAAACAGACGAAGAAAAATGGGTCTCTTGCCCATTATCATGATTCTGCTCACTGGATACTCTTTTTCACAAAAAAAAAAAAAAAAAAAAAAAAAAAAAAAAAAAGAAAGAAAAAAAGAAAGAAAAGAAATCAACTTCTCTTGTGCTAAGCTGGTTAGATAGTTGCTATATAGCTGTGATATGTTTACTGTGACGATTGATTTTTATATTACTTAATTAAATCCAGTAAAGTACAAGGCATGTCATTCAAAGGCTACAACGAGTGAAGTTTGGCAAACCATCTCCAAGAAGGTGACCATTAACCAGCTTAACAGTCTCCTCATTTCTGTCTGCATCTACTTTGGGAATTTCTATGTAACCAATAACCACGTTTCGATTTATTTTCCCAAGGGAAGGTCATTTTAATTATGGTTTTAACTTATTTTCTGCCTATTGCTAAAAAGCCATAAATATAGAGGTAATAACTTTTAAGTCTTCTGCCAAAAGAATCAGAGTAAGCAGAAGACATGAATTATGAGTGAAACAAAATGCTTAGCTCAAATCTCACAAAGCCTTCCCCTTCCAAGTATGAACTATCTGGCTCAAGTCTCTGGTCTGAGGCAGCAGATTGAAAACGGCTCTAGCACAGATGGATGATGGAGCCATGCCAGCAGATGCCATCCTAGACCATCTGGTCTAGTTACACTGAGCTAAGTGACAGGACGTCACATAGAACTATTGACTCTTCTCCCCTCAATTCCTCCCATCTTCTCTTTGTCCTCCACTTATACACTTCTGCACTGACTCAACTCCACTATCTAGCAATGAAGGACGGGAAAGAACAGCTATCATGAAAATACCCAGATTGCTGAAGACTTTCAGGCACTAGTAATTTCTCTTCATTCAGTCTCTTTATCAGTGAAGCTTTTATCTGATTATTTTTCTTTTAATTTTCCACAAATCAGGCTTTACACACACACACACACACACACATATGGGGATTTCTGTATGTCTAATATACTAACTTTCAATTTATTTTTCTAAAGGCCATTTTAATTATGGTATTAATTATGGTATTAACATATAGATATGTGTGTGTGTATGTGTGTGTATATATCCTTTGATACATATATATCCTTTGATGTCTATAGATGAAATAAAATGGAGGCTATGCACACTTATTATTAGTCCATGCAATGAATATTTTATAATGAGAAAATGATCTCTCAGCAATATGTAGTAGTACAAAAATTCACAATTTGAATCTTTTAAGCCTCACAAAACCTACCAAGAGGTACTTATCTGCTCAATGATTTTATTTGGAAACCTAGGTAAATCTCACGGTATAGGTTGATTGTAAGCCATCACCTTAGGCCTACACTAAAGCTTGCAGGACACTCACTTTGTTGCTAGGAAGGCTGCCTAGTTTCACCCCCACCTATCTCTAATGACATCCAATCTTTCTGAAACTCCATTTATACCCATGATCTGGCCAGAATTCAGGTGCCGTGGTTTGAGGAACTGAAATATGTAAAGGATTATTCTTTTAATAATTTAAGTAAGCTACTTAGATGTCTCCACTAACCAAGTGATAGGACCCATAGACCTCTTTTACCTGTGAGTGTGTAATCCTGTGTGATCATTTTTAGCTCCATGGGGGCTTAGAACTATTTGGAGAGTCATGAAATGTCACATGTGAAAGCAAACTTCCTAGACAGCATAGGCAAACGTTGGAATAGAAAAACATCTAGAGTGATCCTGATGGGAATGAAGACCTCCCTCATACTACCATGCAAAGCATGGCCACAAATTCAGCCACCCTTAATAGTCAACTAAACCTTCCTGCTTCTTGCCAGAGAAATCACTCCTAGTAACTCAGATCCTTCCCTCTCAAATTTTCCAGTCATGCTTTCTGCCCACTTCTTACGCCATGGCGCCCGTTGCTTTAGAGTCCCACAGAAAATATGGTGGTCAATGGGCTCGCAAAGGAAACAGTCCCAGAGGCAAGACACTTCCCACCATCAGGGAAAGAGAGTTCTGTCAATCCAATCACTATATGTTCTGTATGAGTACTGTACTGTATTAGGCCTAGGGCCCATACCCATAAGGCCAATCAGAGTAAGTTTTAACATGTGATCTGGCTATATGTTCAACTTGATGTTTCTCACAATATTTTTCATAAAACAAAGCAGCAACTGACTATCACTTAAATGTTTATCAAGGGGTTGGAAATATATGATTGAAAGGAAAGAATGAGTTATAAACTCATTTATTCATAAGATATAACAGCAATGGTACACTAAAAGGGAGGGGCCTTTTCTCTCCATCCCTTGAGGCATGGAGTGCCTGTGCCTGCCTGAGCCTAGACACGGGAGCCTGGCTGAGAGCTTACCCTTGGCTCTTCCTGTGTTGCCAGTTTATTAACAACAAATTAAACCAATTAAATGGAGACTATTCGAGAACTTGGCAATGGTCTTGGCAAAAGTAGACAAAATAGTTATAGTGTAATATGCAAAGTGAGTATACAAGGAATGTAAATTTATGTCATATTAACAATGAATGTACATGCGTATACGATGTATCTGTCTAATGTTTAACTCTATATAGAGACAGGGAAAAGTGGGGAAACATCACAACAGCAAAACACCAAGAACGATTTGAGCTAAAAGCTCAAGGAGCTAAAAGCCAAGCCCAATTCTTTATTCTTTTTTTAAATAAAGTTCTTGAATAGTCTCCATTTATTTGGTTTATTTGCTGTTAATAAACTGGCAACAGAGGAGGAGACAAGGATAAGCTCTCAGCCAGGCTCCTGCGTCTGGGCTCAGGCAGGCACAGTCATTCCATGCCCTAAGGGATGGAGAGGAAAGGCTCCCCCGACTTCTGGGGAACCTCCAGGATGAACACAGTGGTCAATGAGCAAAGAACCAAAGATGCTAAAGGAAGGCAAGGGAGGTCAGGAAGGAGGAGATGGGCAGACCTGAGGGAAGGCAGCATGCTCCGATACCCACCCCTGCCCAGGGCTCAGGAGTCTCTCTACCTCTGCCCTGAGGCCAGGGAGGTTTGTCTCACAGGGGTCTGCATCTTCCTCTCCATCACGGGACTGATAGGAGAAGCTCAGACAGAGATGGTTCCCCATGTTCCCTATCTCTGGCAGGCCAGGGCTCCAGGATTTCAAGGGTAAGGTGGGCATGGTGCCATTGTTCTTACCCTGGGACAGTAAAGAAACAGGCTCCCCAATGACCTGGGCCCTCAGACCTAAGAGATAAGAGCTTACTAATGGAGGCCAAGATTATAAACCTTTGTAGACTGCACAACACAGATGGCTCACTTAGGAAAGCCCAGGGAACTATCAAATGAACTTCAATGGTATCAAAAACAAATATATATTGGAGAGGTTTAAAAAAAAAAAAAAAAAAAGAATGCGAGAAGCACATTGCCAAAGAGGAATTTACAACTTAAACCATGGTCCTGAAACGCACTTTACTGGATGTTCTTTGTAAATGATGACCTCATGAAAATCCAATGGGGAAATCCTTCTCTTCTACTCAGACAAGATAATCAGAATACACATGAGAGACAGTGATGCCAGAAGAGAGTTAACACTGACTAAGCCACAATCTTGATTTAACACAACCTTCATGAGCAACCCATTAAGGGCAATGTATTTCCATCCTGTAAATTGCTCTCTGTGACCTCACCAAGTACCTGGCAAACAGGAATCATGGATTCACAGAGTTATCCTCCAATGCAATATGGACAATGACTCAGATTGGAGGAGAAAGAAAGGTGAGCAAATTCTCTTTCAAGGGGTTAGGTATTAGTTATCAGGCAGAATTTAATTTCATAGAAATGCATGTGTGTTCGTGTGTTTCTGAAATCCATCTAGTATTAATTATATATAATTAATATAGTCCTTCTCTGAACAACTACTTGGCAAGCATATGCAAAAGCTGCTCTTAATTTATATTCAATTATGCATAACTAATGCACATAGCATTCCTGTTACACACTCCAGTAGCTTATGCAATTAGGCAATATTCACCTAGCATTTAATATACCTGGAATTTGAATGAGATTCTTCTTTCACAGAAACTGAACAGCACTTGTTTGAGCTGGGAATTGGTGCTTCATTCCATAAGGTTCAGTCCATGATCACATTTCTCTTACGTGACTCTTATCCATCCACACTTCTTATCTATCTTTATTCTCTATTGTCTATAAATCTATATACCTATTACTTTTTTCTTCTTAGGGATAATTTAATTTTACATGTTTTAATTTATCCAACAAAGTAACCAGCTGCCATACAATATTTTCATGCATATTCTATTTGGGTGGAGTCTCCAGCCCCTCTCTCCCCTCATCTCCCTCTTCATCACTACCCTTTGGCCTATACTCCTCCTTTCCTCTTTGTTCTATTACTCCCTACTCTCTTTTCTGAGAACTTCTCTTTCCCCTGCCCATTTATAGTTTCCTGGTCTTTACTCATGTGTACTCTTGCCCAGACATGCTCACTTAACAATTAGAAGCTAGGATCTAGATATGAGTAAGACCACACAGTACTTGTCTCTCTGAACAATATCCATACATATACAGACACACACACACACACACACACACACACACACACACACACATATATATGACCAATATACATGTTATAGATAGATAGATAGATAGATAGATAGATAGATAGATAGATAGATAATGGTTGCTATGAATCAATAAAATCATATATATTGGATAATAATATATACCTAATATAATGTCTTCCAGTCCCACTTATTTTCCTGAAGTTTTCATAATTTTTTCTTAATTGACACTTAAAAGATCACCTGAATAAATACATTTTGCATTTACTATTGAATGCTATGATAATCAATAGACTTAGTCAAGTTAAACTGACAGTGTTTAATTGTTTATAGGGAGAAATGCTGAGAATTGGGGTATACATGAAATGTTTTTTTTTAAACCTAAATACCCCTGGCTTCCTTGAATACCCCTGGCTACAGCTATAGCTGTCTTTACTCTTTCTAGCTGAGCTTTCTCCAGCTTCTTTCTCCTCCTCCGCTCCTCCCAGACTTCGCAGCTGCCATGGGGCCTCACTGTGTCCTAAGCAAAAATAAGATGATTTCAGGGACTCTTGGGCTTTACACTGCTGACATCTGAGGGTGGGTAAAACTTTGCTAGAGGAGACATTCCTGCATTAGATTCATATATATTCTATTCAATGGATCCAAGAGATATCTGAAGGCACTGCTAAATGCCTTATACTGGGATCAGAAATCTTCCTTAGTTAAAAATGATGACAATAATTCAATCACAAAAGGAAAACAAACACAATTTAAAATGAAGTTCCTTCCTAAGTTTTGCCCTTCGGTGGATTAAGATAAATTAATTCTAATCTGCAGACTGGTTTCAGTTCACGCCAAGACAACCTACTCCCTCTTCATTTCATGACTGGGGGCAAAATGGACATTATTTCCAAGAAAGAAAGGAATTATCAGATAACAATTGGCTTCAAGGAGCACTGTTTATAAAATAAAATCTAATTTGTTTATACCTTCCACTTTATCTGCCAATATGAAGACGATATGAACCTGCATAAGGCATACTTGGCAGTTAGAAGTTACACCAGACACCATTTGTGCAGGGGGGCTTTATATTTTGGTATCAGAGATGGGTGTGCTGGAACTTTCAGCAGATTAGGAACAGCCAGCACATCCCTGCATGTCTCCCCCTGCCTTGTTAGGTTAATGTGAGCTGTCACTTCTGAGTCCTCATGCTTTGCTGGCAGTTCACTGCAACTTTGGAGAGGGAAGACACAAAAGCAGGGGAATGTGTGAACTGGTGACAGCTGCCATGTGGCTCACTAACAAGGCACCTTGGGCACATGCACATCTTTGAGGGGCTTTTTGTTTGTTATTTTGTTCTTTTGTTTTTCTGTCTAAAAAAAACCCAAAAGAAATAAAAGGACATCACTAAAACCCTCGCTAGCAATCAGTGACCTAACAATAATCTGCCAAATTGCTCTAACTTACTGGTGTGTATCCATTCCCCCTCTCACATGGAATAAAGTGCATTAGAGAGTATTTGAGACAGTCTGCAGTTCTGTTTCTTAAAGCCTCCCCCATTACCCAGTCCCAACAATAGCCTGGATATTCTGATATTACAGTTTCTGTGTTAGGAAACAAAATTTACTATTAAATTCCCCATCAGTGGTCTGTCACGCTCTACATAAAAAAGAGTGGCATCAACACCCATATATTTCATCTGCTTTTTGGAAAAATGTAGAAGTCAATGCACAGCACAAGGGCACCTGGCAGTGTTCCTTGCTCCCGGCTCTTCCCAGCAGTCTCTGCATGGCTGTCAGATGCCACCTTCTTCTCACTCAGCAGCACTCTGCTGCTCGGGCCAGTTTCCATGGCTCTTTATGACTGGTCATTTTTCCATCTAGTGCTCTGTCTTTGGCTGATGAGAACATTCAGAATGGTGGTGAAGCTTCTTCAACATCTAAGCTCACCCCAGACAGGTCTCCTTCATCAGCATCTAAGCTCACCCCAGACAGGTCTCCTTCATCAGCATCTAAGCTCGCCCCAGATGAGCTCTAACCAGCAGTTCACTACTCATTTTCTCAGGACTCCCCAATACTTTCCATCTCTGAGCCTGGGACTTTGAGAGGGCTTCACTATTCATATTTCCAACTTATTATTGCTCACCGATATTGCTCATCCAATCCCTTGGATTCTTACAGGTTCAAAAGCAGTGTGACTGAAAGTGGAAGTCTTTATTCAACATCCTTCTAACGCATTCCTCCCCTGATGATCTCAGTAAACTGTGCAAGTTCATCTCTTGCCTCCACCTGTTCATCTTTACTGCTGGAGAGACCCCTCCTTGTGCTAGGGCAATTCTAGCACATTCTGCCATTGTGTGTGTCTCTTTCACTATCTCTGTCACATATACACGTGCATACACATGTATGAATATACATGCATGTACACATATATAAACATGTACATGTGCATGCTAAGGAGAAGATCCTGAACTACTTTATTACCCAAAGGTCCCTGATTTCTAATTATCTGTTCCTTCATTTAGCAAGATGAGGGAATGTTGGTATTTATGCCCTGGTACTCATCCTAGATCACCATCCTGGTTAGTATTGATGCCCTGGAACTCATCCTGGATCACCATCCTTGTTATTCTCTATGCTCAATGCACAAAAGCTTTTGATGTGACACTTATAACCTAGCAGGTTGACACCAAGATTTGACTTGAATATAACTCATAAATAAAGTACAAAAATACTTTGAAAAAGTCATTAATATTTTTCTATGTTGTCATTACTTTAAAGTAAATTAGACAAAAACTCTGTCATATTCTAGAGTGTCACTTACCCTTAATCCATGTGGATGCAAACTGGTATAAAGAAGTTATGGTTTCAAATGACCCATGTTAAACACTGGTGCATCAAAAATGACAATGGTCTACATGACAGGATAGTGTGTCATCAGTACATGAGATCTTAAAACTTGTTAGGATCAGTGCTTAAAGCATTTTTGCAAAATTGGAAAAGTTCAAAATTTCCAAGAGGAAAACTTAGAAACCTTTGTTAAAACAACAGACTTTCTTCAGTCTAATTTCTAATAGCACCTGTGAGCTAGCAATTCCAGCCTGTAAAGGCTGGTAAATTTTCCAATAAAATGTTGATATAAAGCATCCTAGGGTGGTTCAGTGGTTCATTATCTTAGTGTCAACTTATGTGACTTCTTCTTGCAGTCACAGACAGATGTGACTGACCCTTCTGGAATAGTAGACCAGGGCTGAGACACAAACACACACATAAAAACACTGAGGCCATCCCTGTCCTGTAGTCTAAAGGTTAGGCACTGACTTGGCTGAGGGTGCAGGGTACATCTTAACAGGAAAAGACTGTTACCCAGGCCACAACTTTCAAGGTCTTCTTTAAACTATGGCTGTTATTAATTACATAAAAATATAGTATACTAGAATATTCAAGTTTGGAAAAATAAGCACTTAAATCCATGTGAATTAAATGACGGCCTACACAGCCACAGCATTGTATTTCCCAAGGCCACTGATGACATTCTATCTTACTGCGTGTAAGTGCACCACTCTGTGACCACCTCACAATTAGATGCATTTCTCATGATGTGTCCTCATTATGCAACCAAGTCAGCATTTAAGTTCCCTGTCATATGGAGACATAAAATGATCTACAGAGCTCTTATTTGGAGAAGTTGTTAAAAAGTTATAACCCCTATACAGCCCTCTCAGCGTGGAAGGGACAAGAGAAAGTGTCAGCCAGAGAGAATTATAGGGGTCCTTTGCAATCTGGAGGATAACTGTGGACTGAGCCTCTGGGAAACCGAGTGGATAAGATGACAAAAAAGGAGATGTGGGCAGCATAAGAAGGTCAGAGAGCAGGGAAGAGACTTCACTTCCAAAGCGGAGCAGCCAAGGCCTACCATTGGTCCCTCATGAGTAGTCCTATCAGATTCCATCCAGTACGCAGCCATGGCAGAAGCCCGTTTTATTAAGATCAGCACGGAAATGGAGAATGAACCACAACTGACTGATATATAGAACCCCATCTTGATCTAGTGTTTTGCTTATGTGACCCAATATGTATTTTCCCTGCTAAGTTCATTTGAGTTAAGATCTCTGGTATATGTAACTAACAGCACTCTATTTGGATCATTTTTTCCAAATTATCTGAGAGAATATCTACAATACAGATTTATACTAGACTAGAACAGTACTAAGTCAGGAAAATGCAAAATAACCAGAATAATACTTCATTGGGTTCTTTATAGAGTAAGACTATCCCAGGATAATATGAGGACTCTAAATTGCATATATACTGAAAGAGGGGATGCAGCTGTCTGGAAAGCAAAGAAGGGAGGAGAAGGGAGGGAGGGAAGGGAGGAGGGAGAGAGGGAGGGAGGGAGGGAGGAAGAGAAGGGAGGAGAAATAATTATGAGTTACCTGGTAATGAACTCTCTGCGGCCCAGAAGAAACTGACTGCAAGTCCTAATGAAAAAATTGGGGGGAAAAATACATACCTTGCAGTTAGATAGAATAGCCATTCCACATCCCATCACCCTCCAAATGAACTCCCAATTTAATGTCAGCACGCTCATCTGAGAGTGTCTTAGTGCTTCACAGATGTCCAATGAAGTTCATGCCAAAAACAATGAAAGTGCACTACCTTGGACTGAGAGAAGATGGGTCATTTGTGTTTTACAACTTAGGTTAGTAATGTCGAACGGGTGATTTTGTTATACTAAGTAGAAATCCGATCTCATTTGTATCTAAACTCTTTGGTTTATAGAGAAATCCTCTTGGGCCACCTTAAATGCCTAGAATTTATCTTATACTAAGTATGTGCTACCATACACTTACAGGATGCTCGGCAACAGTTTTCATAAACCTCAATCGGGAAAAGGTGATCACGGACCATGTCTTTGCCATCACAAAGAGGTGACTGGAGTGATGTTATCCCCATTGTCACAAGCCTCAGGCGTCCGTCCTTGCTAATGAGTATGCTGATGCTCTATGCAATGTCAGCAGTCCTGGGGACCTCTGTCCTTATACCTGCTTCCCGCAGGAGCTTGTCATCTCTGTGACCAAGTCACTTTTAAAACTTCTCTATTCTAATTGATATCCATTTTCTTTTCTTTTTCCTTCTAAATCTATTTTCAGTTGAATATTAGTGTGACAGGTGGTTAAGTTGATTTTCAATAAAGTCAACTAGTTAGCCACGTGTTTTGCCACTGTGAAGCGCTGCCTAGTCACTTGAGTATTAATTTTTTAAGTAAAGAGACATAGTATCAGTTATGAGTCACGTTTCCAAAAGATTTTATTGCACTTGTATTTATGTCTATGTCTACATATCTCCACGTGTATGTGTCCATGGAAACTAGAGAGGATGTCAGATCTCTTAGAGCTGGAGCTATAGGCAGTCGTGAGTCATATACTATGGATGCTGGGAACTGAACACCAGTCCTCTGGAAGATCAGCAAAGGTTCTTAAATAGCAAGTCATCTCCCCATCCCATAAATCCCTTTTTTAAAAATACAGGGTTAATGTTATGACATTCTGCAGAAAATGACGTATTGTTTTGAAAAATGAGATGCTATGGGTTCTTTAAACTTAGATTAGGACCCAAGTTGCATGCTTAAACATTCACAGATAGTTTACCCTTTAAATAAAAATAATTACATAAAATCACATTAAAAATAGCTAAACAAAGCCACAATTATAAATTTTACTGAATTTATCATTCAAATTTTGGCATTTACCACTAAATACCTTTTGATTTATAATTACATATCTACCCTTAGGAATTATAAGGAAAAAATTAATTTTCAGAACGGATGTATGTTTCCTACCTAAATTAATTTCTAGTGATATGTAATGTAATGTTCAAAGACAAGTGGCCACAAGTTATCAGGACTTAAAAACTATACATCAGCTTCATTTAGAATTTATTTGTGCATTATGTGTGGAATGGAACAATGTTGTTCCTCTAGGAGAATCAGCACCAATTGAGGAAAGAGACTTTTAACAGTAACGGATGTCTTCCATCTGGAAGCCATGATGGAGAGAGCTGTTTATGCCTCCACCACTCTTGGGATGGAGAGAGTTGCCCACCCCAACCTGCCATACCTGCATATACCCCATTTTGTCAAAATAACCAACAGTGATTGTAATGAGTTTGGGTGTCCCTGATTTGCTGGTACAGGACAAACTTATAAGAAGGTCATACATGAGATCGCTTCCTTCCTGTGACTCAGTGGGAAAAGTAGGTAAAGGGAAAATGTATACAGGTTAACAAAGTGTCCATTTGGTTCTGGTATATTCCATTAGTAAGAAGCTTCTCTTTCCTGTGGAAAAAGTTTCATTAAAAAAAATTCTAGACGTCTCTGACAGAAGTCTGTACTAAACCCAAAACATCAGGTAGCCTCAAAGCTCTAAGTTCCTTCATTATTTATTCATTCTTTTGAAATTCTGAATAGCTAAAAATATAGAGCTATGGAGCCTGTCAAGGAGGCATAATTTCCAAGCTACAATATAGCCATGGAATATGCCAAGACATCAGCGTCTCTAGTTAACCCAGCAGGTCCTCTCCCACAGCAACCAGAAGAGGGAAGTAACAGCAGAAACAGGAGGTGGTATGCTTAAAGGACAAGACCATGCTGCCATTTCATCTCATGTATCGTTTTAGAAATACACAAACACATGTATAAGTGTATATGAGTGTGTATATGTACATATGTATATATATATGTATTTATGCATATACATATATATGTGAATATACATTTATAGCTGGTAATTATTTAAGGGAAAATAATAAGATAAACCAACTCACCTCCTGTAGGCGGTCTATGTACATACGGCAAGTCTCCAAATCACAGTCTCCACGAACAACTAGAATACCCAGAGGGATGGCTGAGGATGGAGGAGAGAAGAAAAATCTAAAGTGACATGTATGGTCTTTAGACTGACATAAATGTGTCTCTCACAGGTAAAGTAGTCTTACAGGTATTCTGTGGATACAACCAAGAAAAGAAGGAAGTGTACTCTACAAAGCTCCCTGGTGGCCTCGGCTTCTTCTTCTTCCCACCAGGTGTCATATATTTACCTTGTTTGATTCACATTGTCCTTCCCACATGGATTTTACCTCAGTAGCCCTGATATGAAATATACTGTCTAATAACAACAGGGCTGCAGAATTGGACAGCTGCTCACTGTCAGCTGATAACAGATCCCTGCATCTGCCGTGGACAGCATGAAGGCACAACCGGAGGAAGTCATTAATCATTCAGGATTCTGGACACTCATCCTTTTCCGTCCCGAATACACAAGCCTCATCTTTTGGTGCATTTGCAATAGCTTGCTATTTCTAATACGGAAGCTATTCAAATGATGTTGGTTCCTGATAGGTCACAGCAAAATTAAATATGAAAAGTTGAAGGAGGGAGGGAGAGGAGGAGGGAGTAAGGATGAGAATAAAGGAAGAAAGGATTCTTGAAGGGAATAAGTTATAAACTCAAGTGATTTTAAAGAGATTCAGCATTACATGTGCTAACATGAAGGCCTTGGGTAACATTAAAGAGAAGCCAAGTTATTCATCTATTTAGGTAATAAGATTTCACACTGGCTTTACTGACCAGACCTTCTTTATTTCAAATGTAAACTAATATTTCTGAAATATTAAAAAATTTACTTTTCAAAACCAAAAGCATAAGTACAGTTACAATATTAAATCCATGATTTAACACAAAGTGTCAAAATATCAAAGCCATCAGCAAAAAACTAGTGCTCACAGTCTTTAAGTCTTTCATGGGTCAAATTTAACTTTAAAACTTCACTATTAACAAATGAAATTACAAAGCTGGGTGCTAAAAAAACCCAAAATAATAGTAAATGTAACTTTACAAAAAAGTTACATTTCTTTATGATACATACGTAAATATCTATATGATATATATGTGTGTATGTGTGTGTGTGTGTGTGTGTGTGTATCTATAGGAGAATGTAGGCAGGTAGTAAATAGTCTATGTTGTACATATAATGATATCCAATTACTGTATTTATTTGGATGGGCTTTTTATTTTTAAAGTTATGGTAGGGTATATTCAATTTCTGGAAAGAATAAACTTTGATTTCATAACACAAAAAAGAATCTTTCCATCTCGTGAGTTCTTCTCTTCCTCTAAAAATGGTTCCTGCCATCAGCTTACTATAAGCTGGTATCTGTGTTGACAGATACCTGGTCTTCAATTATTAAATATTTTGTGTACATATCAAGATTGTAAGAACTGGTCTCGGGTTCCTTCCAGTCTGTCTGGGCTGCTGTCCAGAGTAGACCTTGGGCACAAGTGCTGCAGCCAGTTCTATAACACCCAGAGGAAGCCCCACTCCCTGGTGCTCTGACACACCCAGGATCAAAGGTGAGGAGGAACCAACAACATCTTTGCAGCCAATTCTACAACACCCAGAGGAAACTCCACTCCCAGGTGTCCTAACAAGCCCAGGATCACAGGATCCCAGAATCACAGGATCATAGACACAGCTTGACCCTGAGGAGTTCTGACACAACCAGGATCACAGGAAGGACAGGCTCCAGTCAGATTTAGCAAAGGCAGATAGCACTAGAGATATCCAGATGGCAGGGGGGGGGGGGGAGACAAGCATAAGAAAATAAAAAACACAAACCAAGGTCACTTGGCATCATCAGAACCCAATTCTCCCACCATAGCAAGTCCTGGACACATCATTACACCAGAAAAGCAAGATTCAGATATAAAATCACTTCTCATGGTGATGATACAGGACTTTAAGAAAGACATAAATAGCACCCTCAAAGAAGTACAAGAGAGCATACGTAAACAGCTAGAAGCCCTTCAAGAGGAAACACAAAAATCCCTTAAAGATCTTCAGGAAAACACAATCAAACAGGTGAAGGAAATGAGCAAAACCATCAGAATCTAAAAATGGAAATAGAAACAATGAAGAAATCAGAAAGAGAGACAACCCTGGAGATACAAAACCTAGGAAAGAAATCAGGAGTCATAGATGCAAACATTACCAACAGAATAAAAGAGATAGAAGAGAGAATCTCAGGGGCAGAAGACACCATTGAAAACATTGACACAACAGTCAAAGAAAATGCAAAAAGCAAAAAGCTCCTAACCCAAAACATCCAGGAAATCCAGGACGCAATGAGAAGACCAAACCTAAGGATAATAGGTATAGAAGAGAGTGAAGACTCCCAAGGTAATGGGCCAGTAAATATCTTCAACAAAATTATAGAAGAAAACTTCCCTAACCTAAAGAAAGAGATGCCCATGAACATACAAGAAGCCTAAAGACCCCCAAATAGACTGGACCAGAAAAGAAATTCCTCCTGTCACATAATAATAAAAACACCAAATGCACTAAACAAAGAAAGAATTTTAAAAGCAGTAAAGGAAAAAGGTCAAGTAACATATAAAGGCAGGCCTATCAGAGTTACACCAGACTTCTCATCAGAGTCTATGAAAGCTAGAAGATCCTGGGCAGATGTCATACAGACCCTACAAGAACACAAATGTCAGCCCAGGCTACTATATCCAGCAAAACTCTCAATTACCATAGATGGAGAAAACAAGATATTCCATGACAAAACAAAATTTACACAATATCTTTCCACAAATCCAGCCCTACAAAGGATAATAGATGGAAAACATCAACATAAGGAGCAAAACTACACCCCAGAAGACGCAAGAAGGTAATCTTTCAACAAATCCACACAAACCTAATTCCACCTCTAACAACAAAAACAACAGGAAGTGACAATTACTTTTTCTTAATATGTTAATATGAAAATTAATATTACCAACATATCCTAATGAACTGAAATCCAATTGTATGAGGAATTAGAAATTTGTTGTCATCCAATGGTCTCTATAATTTGGTAATTGGAGAAATAGGTCCAACATTGTACAATCTATATACACTTTCAGCTTGTTTGTTTGTGACAGTGTCTTGCTGTGTACAACATAAGGGTCTTGAAATCTTGCTTCTCCTATCTCAGCCTCTCTATTAGTAGTATTGTTTAGTTCATGTCTTTACACTATACTATGGTTTTCAGAACAGCTTATATATTTCAAAAGTATTTATATACCCCCCCCCCAAAAAAAACATAGATGATTAACTAGGGAGGTTGCTTATAAGAGAACAACAAAGAGTGAGACTGAATGCTTTGCTTGACATTTGTAACTCTTGTATCAAGTTTGAAGAAGAGGACTTTATAAGTTACTCTTTCTCTGAAATGAATGCTTTTCCAAATTATCACAGCTAATGAAACAAATTCTTACCCACACCTAATGTCTGTGCCACCCTTCAAGCAGAACCATTGTTCATTGAAACAGTTGGTGAATGACTTTATGGATAGACCATCTTAATACCTACACCATTTCTTAAATGAATGTAACCCGTTCTCAGTGGGCTGAGAATAAAGTCACTCACTCAAGTCAAATAGCTTTGACCACAGCAGGAAGTTCGTATCCAAAAATCAAGCCTACAATTCATTTATTGGTGCAGCAGAAGTATCAACTCTCAGCTTAGCTATGATGGAGGTAAAATCCTTTGGTGATGGGAGGGTCATTGAAGTACAGCCTTATTACAATGAATTCGATGTCTAAAAATTGTTCTTATTTTGGGCTTGTATCATAGTAAGAGCCAAGATTTTAAACTCTACTAAATACAAAACAAACAAAAAGACTTTATATATTTATGTTCATTTTGGAAAATATCAGTAGTGATGTATTATTTTGAAGTATACAGTTAATATGTTTGGAGTTATTTAAAATTTATATTGAGAAAAATGTATTTTCACTATTGTAGACGAGCATCTACATAATACTGTTAAATTGATTGTTGTTTTATATCAAACAACTTTTATAATACTTATTTGTATTGTTATAGTATCTTATAAACTTGAAGGGATATGACAAAAAAGATATTGTAGGTATTGAAGGGGGGGGGTCTCTGGGAGGAGTTGGAGTACAAAAGGGAAACAAGAATGTGATTTAGTTCTATTTACTTAAAATATGTTTTTAAATGTTAACAAATTCAGATAAATTGAAATCATGTAACTTTTCTCATCACAATGCAATAAAAGTTTAAAAAAAAACAAACGAAATAAAACAACAAAAAAAGGCTAAAAGAAAAAAAATTGTAAGAACTGTAACGCCCTTTATATGTTAAGTGTTCCAAAAAACACTACTCAAAAAACTATTTAGGTCAATAAAATGCATGTTCCTGTAAAAAAAAAAAAATTAAAACATAGGATAATATACATTTAAAATGTATAAAAATATCTTGAGGAACTGTTAAAGTAGAAAAAGAATAAATAAACAAATGGTAGGCCTGTCATAATTTATACTGAGGGTATTCGCTGAAGCATGTGGATCTCCTTTCATCTTTTATCTGGAAACCAGGGGAGGTTGCAAGTAAGAGAAGCAGCTCCTTCCCCAAAACTATCCCCCGGATTGCTTTCCTCGAGGCAGAGCAGACCTGACCTACTCCTTTCCTGCAGGCTCCCCAAGTCCTACCTACATCAATCTCTGGAACATCCATCACCTTGCTGCTCTAAGGGAGCCCGGGAGTGAGTATGAATCCTCTCACACCAAGGATAGGCTTTCTATTGTCTCTTCCCCAATGGTAGAGAAATGCTAAGAACTCAAAGATGTGTACGAAAGAAAGAAGATGAATTAGTGCTCACTCAAGCACGAAAAGTGTGCCTTGACGACACACATTATTTTATGGGTCAGACAAAAGTGGAAGCAGAGAAGCAAAGAACATGTCCAGGGTCCTAACTCACTTTGTTTACTCTTCAAGAAGCTGAGTGAGTCAGGAAACATAGGGTAAGCAGACCCTGAGTGCCATACGTTTGGGAGAACAACCTCAGGTGACTATGGCCCCCTTCTTTTTGACAATAAAAAAAGGACATTAGGAAGTTTTAGAGTGGCACTCAGGCATTGTGGAAGGGAATGGAAAATAAGTGGAATAAGAGGAACCTAAGTACCTTTTAAGATACTCGTTAAGGAGCCTGGCCATACGTTCTGTGCTGTAGGCACAACATAGGCTGAGGCAAAACAGCCACAAGTTACAGTCCAGCCTAGGCTACACAGTGAATTCCAGGGCAGTGTAAGCCACAACCTTAGATGAACCAAGCAAGTAAACAACAAAAAATAAGGAGATTGCCTTCAGCTATGCTATCAGATAAACCCAACCATGGTGACCTACCAAGATAACAACTGAATAGTGTTTTAATAATTGAAGACGAGGGAAGCTAAAACTTTTGGCCTGGGTAGAGGAATAAGTCAAACACTGGGGACACTGAATGTAGCTATAGTTCAGCCATTTACAAGAAAATCTTGCCGATATGCAAAATACTTCCCCTTACTTTTGTTGTTGTTGTTGCTGAGACAGGGTTTCTCTGTGTAGCCCTGGCTGTCCTGGAACTCACTCTGTAGACCAGGCTGGCCTCGAACTCAGAAATCTGCCTGCCTCTGCTTCCCAGGTGCTGGGATTAAAGGCATGTGCCACCACTGCCTGTCCTTTTTGTTGTTGTTGTTGTTGCTTTTTGATTCCCCTTAATTCCAAATGAGCAAATGTGGAGAAATAAGTTTTAACCAACATTTAACTATTTCTTTAAATTTGGAGGTAAACATCATAGAAATTAAGAATAATCTTTCCAATATCTCTGATGTCCTTCAATTATTAGTAACTAGAGTTATTCTTGTATGAATATAAATTGTTCAATGCAGGTATTTTAAACTACAATTAGATAGTAAATGTTTATGGTTGGGAATCCACCAGAAACAACTAGAAAAGCTGTTTGTTTTTTTTTTTTCAAATATATGTAACAGATTTCCACTAGCTGTATAATTGACAGCTTTTGCCTACTCTTGAAATAGGTAAATAAAAACAAATGCATTTTACCATTATTAGACTAAATATTAGTAATACTTAGCTACTGGAGAAAAATAAAGATAACCTCTCTGACCACTCCAGTGCATGTTTGCAATCAACACTTTCAGAAGCGTGCAGTAGGCGAGATCCGTCTTGTGGCCTCTACTCCCAGCACTGCTTCTGACTTGAGACCTGTTCATCTAAGCTATTTGTTCTCGCTATGAAAGCACACAATCCCTTTGAGCCTTGGTTTGAAAATGATTGTTTAAAAAAGGTATCTATGGAATTTTGTGAAGATAAAATTTCAAACTATACTTAAAACTGACTTCCTGAACTATCAAGTTGGTTCTCCTTCACTACCTTTTAGACATCTTCCATTAGAACACGGTATCATCATGAAGGGTCAGCTAGTGCTAGAAGTTCCATGACTATATTCTTGCTCACTTAAAAGTCAGTTCCACTTTTTCTGCAAATGGTAGGAAATCACTGTACTGCAAAAATGTCCCAGTCGCCCCGATTCAGGGCTTATGTGATGAGGAGAAAACAGAGGCTTATGGGAAATCCACACCTTCATTTGTATTATTGATAATCACCTACCAAACTTCATGCCAAAGTTTTCTCCATTTTAATTAAGAATAATAGAAAGTACATTTATGGCCTGAGCTTGGGTGTCCCTAAAGTTGTCTTGAGGACTCATCTTCTGATCACGTTGGAGACTTGGCCTGCAATATGTACCAACAAATACTGATTCTACATGATAGGACATATATTCATTAGATTTTTGCAATCTCTAACTAAGTAAAAAAAAAAAAAGAAAAACTAAGCTGCCTTCTTGAATAAAATAATAGATTTAGCACAATTACTTCTCCCTCATCAAAACACTTTCCAACAATAGTAAAAAATAAAAGGATATAGTGATATCAAAGAGAAAATAGAAGTAAGAAGTGGACCAAACATTAGTGACTGAGCCAGCAACCATCAGAGTCCATTCTTAAACAAAGTGCAAGATAGATAAAAAAAAATTGAAAATATGCGGAAACATTCAAGGCTGGAAATCCACGGCATATCCTGCAACATCATGCACAGAAAGACAGAATGAATCTGGATGTAAATTTAAACAGGAATTCTAGCTGAACACAATCAAGAATTGAAGTTTTCTCATAAATTGCCAAATGCTAACATGATTTGAAAATTTTAAATAAAATGTTGATAAGTTACTGCCACATAATTATTGAAAATTTTCTGATAAAAGTAATTTTTAACTTTTTTGCATATTTCCATACATTTAACTGTATCTGCTGAGTCTAATTACTATTTTGATCTTGTTGTCTTTTATCCACCATTAGTTTTTATTATGTAAATTAAATTTCCTAAAAAACTTTTGAAGGACTATCAAAGAGGGCTAAAAGCACAGTAGAAAACAAAGAACTGATGGAGGCCTGAGTCAGGGAGGGAAGCAGTGTTTACGATTAACAAAACTTCCACTGACTCCTGAGCATTTCAAATTTTTCATACTTAGCTTTGGTTTTATCTGAAGCTATTTGAAATTAAAGAAATTCACATGAATGCTTTGGGCCTCCAAATATCAGCATGTTATTTTAGAAAAAATGCTCTCTGTATATCAGGAGACCCTCAAGGGTTGCATCATAATGAAATCACAGTGTGAGGACCAATAAATATAAAACTCTCTCTAACACCAAAAAGTCTATAATTCTTTCCCCAAAAAGGGGGAAAGGAGAAGACACTGGAGGGGAGAGGATGGAAAGGGAGGGATGAAAACGATGAGAAGGAAAGAGAGAGGAAAAAAACCCTCAGCAACACAGTTTATAGAATCCTCCATGGTCTTGCTATGAGCACCATCAGAAATGTAGGGAACTGAGGGGAATGGGCAGCTGAAACTGGAACACTGTGTACCAGATAACTAGATCTATTGCTCCCTCATGTTAGGCACAGTTGCTATCTAAAAAATGGGAGATAGCTGCAATTAGCAGAGTACAGTGGCCCAGAATTCCATTCCCTCATAGGGCTTGCCAAAATCTGTTATCGGGTAATTTATCATTTTGGCATGAGGAAGATTCTTAAAATCTGACAAACCTGTGGGGCAATGTGCTAGCATTTTTGCAAGCACATGCCCAACATTGTTAGGGTCCAAGGCAATAATGTTAGACTTGAATTTCATACACCTCCATAGGCACAGTTTTAACATAAAGTTCCAGAACTATGAGAATAGACGACACTTTCCTACTTTGCAAATAGACCTTTGCTGATACCTGCAGGAGGTGTCAGAATGAGAATTCTTGTAATCCATTGAGTGCTGGGACAAAGCACAGTGATTGTGACCCATAGCCACAACACCCCTCCTCTTTCCATCACAGGCTCCATCCAGAACAGGGAGGCCCTGCGTATGTGGGTAATCCAGAACATGCCTCAGAACTCCCCAAAGCTCACACAACTTCCCCCATACAAGGGGATCCACACTATGTACTGTCCCTTAGAGACTGGATCAGAGAAAGAGACCCGTAGACATCCAAAGAACAGACTTGGGGATTCTGGGCTAAGAACTCTAAGAACCTAAAGCATAATCAAGATAAACAAGGAAAGATCTCTCATGAATGGTCAAATGCTAGTCCAGCCAATCATGATTTTTAGATTATAAACAAAAATGTCGAAAACTCAGTGTGATTTATTTAGAAACTTTCTGATCAAACTCATTTTTCACTTTAATAGTTTTAATTTATGAGAAATCTAATATAATCCCAGGAAGCACAGCTTAGCTAGGAAGGGCCTCAGCAGGGCATGCCAAAGTGGGGGTCTCCTCATATAAACCCAAAGAGACCGCTGACTCGGGATTCTCAAGTATCAGTTTGCCTAGTTGACATAAAAAAAGCTGAAAGTACAAAACCTTTCCCAAGAATCTCAATGTATATGGCTGTGTGTCTGTGCATGGGTGGGTACACATGAATGTGAGTGCTTGCAGAGCCAAGCAGAGGTCATTGGAGCCCCTGGAGCTGAAGCTGCAGGCTGCCTAAAGTAGGTTCTGGAAACCAAACCCAGGTCCTATTTTTTTTTAAGATTTATTTATTGTTATATATAAGTAGCTGTCTTCAGACACACCAGAAGAGGGCGTCAGATCTCATTACAGATGGTTGTGAACCACCATGTGGGCTATGATTTGAACTCAGGACCTTCAGAAGAGCAGTCAGTGCTCTTAACCACTGAGTCATCTCGCCAGCCCTCTCAGGTCCTTTTAAGAGTAGTAGTTTCAGCTACTGGGCCATGTCTCCAGCCTTGGCCTTCATGTTTAACAATGAAGAGAAATGTAGAAAATGATCAGAAAACTGGGACATCCATCTAACACAGAAAGTAGGGAGTAAAATAAAAAATGAAATCAAATACAAACTGTAAGAAAGAAAAGGCTTTTAAAATATTATCTTTATTATAATTGCAAAGTTTTGAGAAAATTGATATATCTGTGAAATCACAAAGTATGTTGATGGTGTTAGAAGACAAAGAGTTTGAAGGGACAGGGCTTCACAGAGAAAACAACCAGACATATAAGTACTTTGAAAAATAAAATTTGATGGGATAAACACAGAGCTTAGTCAAAAGGTCTAGAGATAAAGTTGAGATAAAAATGAGGCAAAAAAAAAAAAAAAATGTTGAAATGGGGGAGGGGAGGAGGACAGAAAAGAAAAGACCAGGAAGTCCAGCATCATTTCAGTGCACAAAAAAACAAGGGAATTGTCAGAAAATAAAACATTTATTTCCAAACTGAAAAGATCCAACAAGCATCCAGCACAGTAATAAGATGAATACACACCATTTTGAATTTTAAGAGCATTAAGAACTTATGTTTACACCTACAGTCATGAGCAAAGAAGTTTCTCTTGGCTGTAAACAGTAGGGGATGCAGACACTCATGGCTAGCCAAGGTGCAGAGAGAGATTAGGACAAGTATAACATACCCTCCAAGGCTCAGAGAATACCACGGGAGAGGGAACAGAAAGAATACACACGCAGAAAGAGAAGGTCAAACGTGGTGTTCGGGGACCTACCCAGAGATCGTAATCTTATAATAATCTTACAAATGCTAAAGTTATACTGGAACTTCATACACTGAGCTCATCAGCAGCGATCATGGACTGAGTGAGGACTCATGTGATCCCACCCTTCCATGATGAATTATTGACTACTTATGGATTCTGAGGAAGGGACAGACATGATCAGTTGGAAAGCCCAGCAGGATCTGATATATATTTCCACACCCACTGGAGGTGGGCTTTGAGATTAAAAGCCTTGATCCACTTCCAGGTTCCTCTCTGTTTTGTGCTGTGATTAAGGATGTGAGCTCTTAGCTCCCCGCTCCTGCCGTGCCTGGCCCCTGCACTGTGCTTCTTCCTCATGATGCTTACTCCCTGAAACCGTAAGCCAAACTAAACTCCCTTATGTTCCTTTGGTCACACAGCACCTGCAAAGTAACTGTCTTATTATTTTTGTTTTATTTCTACTGCCGTGATAAACACCAAGACTGAAATCAAGTTTGGAAAAAGGTTTATTTTACTTAGAAGATTATAGTCCATCATCAAGAAAAGTCGGAGCAGGAACTGAAGGCAGGAACCTAGAGACAAGAACTGAAGCCGAGCCACAGAGAAATGCTTGGTCCTGGCTGGTTCACCAGGGCTTATTTAGCAGGTTTTCTTATACAATCCAGAACCACCTGCCAAGGTGTGGTACCACCTCATCACACATAAATCATTAATCAAGAAATGGCATATAAACTTTTCTACAAGCAATCTAATACAGATATTTGTCTCAACTGAGGCTGTTCTTCTCAAGTAACTATAACTTGTATCAAGCTGACAAGACAAAAACAAAATAAAAACAAACAATATCATTTTAAAGAGAGAACACTAAGAACAAAGATTGTACTTCAAGAGAGAAAAAAAATAGATTATATACAAAAGATCAGCAATTAGAATGTTGTTCACTTCTCCACGGTAGTTAAGGGAGGCTTTAAAGCAGCAGCTGGAAAATTCTTGTCTAAATGATGGCATTGCAACATGACTCAGCCGTCTATAGAACTCATGCTCAAGAACAGTGCAATCCAGTTACAAAATAAAAGACCTCATAATTTTAAAGTAATCTGTGATTTAGTACTGGGCTACATTTGTGGTCATTTTTGGCTGCATGAACAGGATAACAAGAAGGACAAACCTATATGACTTTTATGCATAATCTCAACCATTAAATGAGCCCAAGAATTGAATAAAGAACAAATGTCCTTTAGTGAGAAGCTATTGGAATATTTAAGTGTTAGAAAAGTTAAGTTTTGCTATAGCATAAAAATACACGTGTTAGTGGAAATGAACAATCCAAAGCCAAAAGGAATCTCCCAGCGTAGGCTATAAGATCTTAGGACAAGAGGTGCATTGACTTTTAAAACAATTAGAGCATGTGAGTCCAGAGATAGATATGCACAAAATAGTCACCACTAAGACTGTCATGTCCCTTATAGAGCTAGCTTTCAAACCCAACACACAGTGTTAGAAAGCTTAAACCAGCTAGATGTCCAAGTGTGTATGTGTGTGTAAATATACACATATAACAACACTATTACACATTACACGACAGATACATTTCTACTTTAGTATTAATCTTGAAAGCTCTCTATTTTATATAGATAGCATTATGGTGCCTTCTGCATGCAAGTTAGATTGAGGTAAAAGATGCCCATGTAAGTAATAATACACTTTTTCTGGCTGTCCGAGTACCCAGAGGAGGTGAACATTATGTCAGTTGACTAAATAAATAAGATCCACTTTTACCAGTGTGGTGGGCATTATCTAATCTTTGAAGTGGCAAGACAACAAGAGTGCATTCTCTTCTGTCTTCCCCTCTTCTCTCATCTCTTCTTTTGTCCCTCTCTTTGCCTGCTGAACTGGGACATAACCTCTTCTCTGGCCATCTGGTGTCACAGCTCTTAGTTTCCTGCTTTTTGGACCTCAGACCTGACAACAGCATCACTACCCTCAGACCAGCTCTTGAGCCCTGAGCTTCAAGCTGGGAGGTCCACCACTGGCTCCTGTGCATCTTCAAAGAGGGGCTGCCTACACCACAGCTTTTCCTGTCTCCAGCTTGCAGATGAAATATGAAGCTGGACTGCCCCTATCACTGCATAAGCTAGTCCCATTATGTCCCTTATATATCATTGTGCCCTGATAATTCTGATTCTCCCAGGAATCCTCATTAATATCCATATATGTGAAGACTTAGAAGTCAACAAAACAGCAAAAGAGCCCACAGGGCAATGGTGACACTTTGACAAATCCAGGTACAGAAATTGGGGAGAAATTGTGAAGTTAAGTAGTGATCCTCAGCTCTGAAGAAACTATACCACCAATTACTTATTTCCAGCCAAAAGAGTCCTGCTCTGCTCCCCACTCTTGGGTTTCACCCCCACCCCATTAACCCCTTTCCATGTTACCATTGTTTAAATCTCCCCTAATGTGGAAAATGATTAAATTAGCTGAGCTAAGAAATGTATCACCCATTTCACATGCGCACTCTCTGGATTTTACGTTTGAAGTAAAATGCCAATGGGTCATACTAATTAATTTTTTTCTTCTACACTTGATGTTAGGACTACATGAGCTCATTATTTAAATTTATGCCAAATTGTGCATATATTAGCACTAGCCATCTTCAGTAAATTCAAATCTTGCAGCAAACAATCTACAAGAATACTCTTTTATCAACAAGAAACTTTTAAAGTCTCCAGGCACTAAAATCAAACATGTCAAGTATGATTTCTAAAATATATATCTCACGACAAATGCTAAACAGGTCCTGGGAATAGAAGTAGCCTTGACATCTGTCCATGGGGTTGAATTGCTCAAACTAGTGAAAACCAAAGTTGGTAGAGGTTACAATAGAAGATGCTTGGCGTTTAAGAAAACTTGAGAACTATTTTCTGAAAATTAAGAGATATGATGTAAAAAAAAGAAAACCCAACAAAATACATTATTCAAGTTAATCAATTATTTGATTGAAGAGAGAAAAAAGGCCTTTGCCAGTATGATGCCTCTTCCAGGATCTCTGGATCCATTTTTTATTCTGGTGTAACTTAGGGGTACACTGAAGCCTGAGAAAGCCCATGAGAATACACAATGGTTGGGAACATAAGCTTATTGTTCATGGAAGATTTGTGAGTCCCTGAATATGGGCTAAGCTAGTACCTCCCTCCATCCTAGGCACAGTGCCTACATATTCAGAGAAAAATCTCCTGGGAGAAAAAGCTATTGTCATGTATTGTCCTATATGAGTAAATCACTCTCCAACTTCAGCAGGGCCAACCAGGCCAGAACTGACTTTCTCTAAACATGCATTATGGGAACATGAGCTTGTGCGGTGTAAAGCTTACATTCTCTGGAGTCATGTCATAAGGGCTTTGATCACTATACAGTTTACATAAATCTTAGGATGGATGGAACAAAACTGAATTAGTAAGACGCTGATAGAAATAATCATATGCAGGGGCTGGAGAGATGGAACAGTGGTTAACAACTGACTACTCTTTCAGAGGTCCTGAGTTCAATTCCCAGCAACCATATGGTGGCTCACAACCATCTGTAATGGGATCCAATGCCCTCTTCTGATGTGTCTGAAGACAGCTACAGTGTACTCACATACATTAAGGAAGAAAGAGAGAAAGGGAGAGAGAGAGAAAGAGAGAGAGAGAGGAGAAGAGAAGAGATGAAAAAGGAAGAAGTAGTCATATACTAGAGGTGAAGGGAAATACAGAGGCCTGAGGAGAAAGAGCAAAAGATATATATTCTGTTATTTAATCTTTGCTACAATGCTGAGGCCTGGCTATCCATCGTTCTTAGAAGGATTAGGTGACACACTCTAAATGTCACAACTACCAAACTGCAAGGCAGTTCCAGTGCCATATGCTGGAACTCCCACGGGCCACCCACTTATTGAACCCAAATGTCCAACACGGCCTAAGTACAGAAATAGAAGTATCAGCATGAGATAAAGAGATGAGAGTGCTTTGGGAGACACAGAATGCCATTCGCCTTCAATACTGAGCTCAGGAGAGTAAAGGCAGAAATGGGGGACAGAGTGACCAAGGGGAGGCTGGATCTGTCATCCATCAAACTTCACGGGGAAAACTGTGACTATAGAGGGCCAAGAGCAACAATTCTAAGGCTGTGTAGAAGATTGGGACTAGGGGATGCAGAAGCTATGAGCAAAGTCTACATGAACACCCTTGGCACAGGTAGAGTTCCAGTCAAGCCTGCTGGATTTTTCAACAGGCCAGCTTTTAAGTGATTTACACAGACCATGAATGGAGCTTGCTATAACTAGATAACCCTCACTGGGATTCAGTGTTAGTGGAACTTAGGTGAATGTGGTTGACTTTATGCAGAAATGAAACTATATATTTCAAGCAGTTGCTAATAGCTTTGAAAGCCACACATAAAGTATAGAGTACTGAGGACTTTAATCAAATTTGTGATAAACAATAACAAGACTTGGTTTGCTATTAAAATGCTTATATTTGAATTCTTAACATAGAATTGAAAAGCTGACTGACTACTAACATACTCTGAATAGGAAACAAATCTCACTCTCCCTTGAGGTATAAAAAATACAATACTTTAGATATAAAAGATATTCAAAGTGTTTCCAGAGATTTTTTTGAATGAGTGTTTATGAAACATTTGTTTATAACCATTATCCATTTGATAGCTGTTTCACATGCCATTTTAATGCTAGAATATTGTTGGCAAATAACTACATTAAGAAAAATGTCATAATTATAGAGCCAGTGAGCTTAGCTTTCTCTTCACTCTTCTGTGCAGCCTGACAGCCCAGTGTAATGGATGAGATTATGATGCCCACCTCCGCATCACTGTGAAGATTAAGCAGTGCCTGCAAAGCATTTATACATAGCAAATTCATCCGATATTCTTCTCTCAGACTTATTAGAGTCACCACGCCTTCTCGTGATTCTGTTATCAACATGTACTAGTCACTGATAGACACTCAGAGCAAATTTCAGCAGACCACACATGAGACCTTTGATAGCAGATAAAAGGCTACACCAAACTATAGAAGAGAAATCACCAAATCTACAAAGACGGAAGGGACCAGCAGCTGGCAGCCCCATGATCTATGCGACTGCCCTAGGGAGCAAAGCCAAGAAGGGCTATCTTTGACATCCAGTCTACGTGAAACTGAGAATAACCGGGATTAATAAACTGGAAGAAACTCACAGCTGTTAATTCATTCCCCGCAAGGAACTGTGATAAATCCAACAAGTTATCAGTGTGGAGATAAAGCTACTAGCATGCTTCAGAGGGGAGGAAAAAAATGGGATTTAATTATCTGACACTTTTGCGGTTACGGTATACCACCTGTTAACGCAGAGTTGCAGCTAAACGGGACCATTTATTTATTCAAAGCACAAACGACTGCCTTCAGAGGGGTCCTGGAAAGAACATGAGACTCCGTGGGGAGAAGCTTCGCAGAAACTGCAAGGGCTTCAGTTCCCTTCTAAATACACAGATGAAGACTGCAGAGGCCTCGCTAGGACGGTTTAAAATGCTGTCACTGAGACTGGTGACTTCAATTGGGAACTTGAAATGATCTAGAATCGTTTGAGAAGCGAGTGTCAATAACTGTCTAGATTGGGTTGTCCTGTGGGTATGTGTGTGTGGAACTGTCAGGAGTATGCTAACTGAGGTGAGAAGACCCAGCCTGAAAGCACATTCCCTTGGGCTGGCTCCTGAACTGTGTGAGAGGAGAGACATAAACCAGAGTAGGCATTCACACACTCACTCTCTCTGCCCTTGACTGTAGGTGTGAATGGGCCTAGCTGCCTAATGTTCCTGCTACTGTGACATTTGCAGAGTGAGTGACTAATGTGGGATTGTAAGTTAAAATAAAATAATTAAAATAAAACCTCTTTTCTCCAATGTTGCTTATGTCGGGTTATTTTTATCCAGGCACAAGGACTAAGATATCAGTTTCTGAAGAGATCAATGACTATAATCACAGAGATAAAGGGCCATAAACCAAGAAACACTTGAACAACAGAGTAAACTATCAAAATACAGATACTAAACACAGAATCAAGATGCGTCCTGTGAGCACAGGCAGACATTATGTAAAATCTGACATTTCACTAAGGATCAATTTTGGACTTTTTGGCAAGCAACAGGGCTTATGCCAAATATTATTCCCTATCTTTTGAACAACTAATACATAGCAACAAAGAAAAAGCTATCCCTTAGAAATTAACACAGAAGAAAAACTAGATGAGCATCAACTACTAAGGATACTGTAGACAGAATACCAAAATCATGGTATGTGAAAGGAAATATAACTCCAGCGATATGAAAACAACTCTGTGTAGACAGTTAGAATATGAAGACAAGGCACAGACTGGGAACGCGTCTTTGCAAAGCACTTGTCTGAAAAGGAATAGCACCTTCAATGCATAGATTCTTAAAATTCAACAATAAGAACAAGTTTAAAAATAGCTCTTTTATGGTATCCACCTCTCTAGGGATATACATTCCAACTTAGACATGGTAAACTTATAAATTTGAAGTTAGGATCTGCATTGGAAAGAGAATATACAGTGTTTGTATTTCTTATCCTGGGTTACCTCATCTGTGGAATATTTCCCAGTTCTATCCAGTTTCTTGAAGATTTCATAATTTTTTTCTCTAGTGCTGAAATAGAATGTCACGGCATGTATGAATCATGGTTTTGTCACCCATTCATCCTCCAGTTGATGGACTGGACAACAGTTGATGCAGAAGCTCATAGCTGGTCCAAGTGCTGAGAATAAGTGACCATTGAGTGGTCAGCACTAAACGCAGCATCTAAATCATTCCTCCAAAGGACCATAGAACATCAGGGAAGAGGAAGTGGGAGGATTGCAAGAGTCTGAGGATGCAGATGAGCCATGTGAAAACATTGTCGTTTAGATACGGTCTGCCCTTGCAATCGCGAGCACACAGCAGCAGTGAAGACCTACACAAGCCTGGTCTCTCCAACATTCCATGAGTGGGGGTGAGGATCATGAGACCCCCCCACTCCCCTCCCTGAGGAGTTTTACCATATTTAACACGGTTTTATCATATGTGGTGTTAAATATTGTCTCAGCAGGCAATTCAACATCATTCCTTTGTCATGAACCGAGCTGAAAATTGTGTCCACACAAAAATCTACATAGGAATGTTTATAGCATTTTTTAGAAAATAATTTTCAAACTATGGGTATGAACATGGTATCCTTCTGCAGGCAAATAGTTAAACCAAAGCAGTGTGTGTGTGCAATAGAATACCAGGCAATAAAAAGAAATGAGCTATCAAGACATGAAAGCCCTATTAGAATTTTAAATACATACTGCTAAGTGACAGACATGAATCTGAAAGACTGTCTACTATATGGTTCCAACTATATAATGTTTTATAACCAGTAAAATTATGGAGACAAAAGAGATAGATAAGATGAGGATGGGAGCTATGAAATATGGTATTGTAGGTACAATCTGCCCATGGCACTCATGAATTCCCAGTAGCCTATGATTGTTTGATAAAGTCAAGACTAGACCCCTAAATGTTCTGCATAGAGGTGGAAAAGGCTGATGGGACCCAGCCAAGCCCTGCCCAGAAGGCTAGTGGTGTTAGGGGGTGTTGGGGAGAGAAAATGAGTGATGTGGCCACTGTTTAGTTACTGGCCCAGTTAAGCCCTTTAAGTCACAAAGTAAAGATAATAGACAAAAATACATGACCATGGGGGTCTTGGTTAAATAAAGGGGGCTCTGGGGCTGGAGAGATGGCTCAGAGATTGAGAGCACTGTCTGCTCTTCCAGAGGTCCTGAGTTCAATTCCCAGCAACTACATGGTGGCTCACAACCATATATGAGATCTTCTTCTATACTTTCTTCTAGCCTGCAGGATACATGCAGGCAGAATGCTGTATACATAATAAATAAATAAATCTTTAAAAAAAAAATAAAGGGGGCTTACGGAATGGATAGAGAATAAGGCAAGGAGGGAGCTGAGTGTGACCAGAATCTATTATATGTATAAAATAATCCAAGGGTAAATTAACAAAAATCATAGGAAAATCTAAAGAAGCTTGGGGTAGCAGGGAGAGTCCAGTGGTAGATGTATGTTTAAGGGAACAATGATAAACATGGAAGTTTTATGTTGTGCTTTACTTTTAGGGTACCAAGCTCCAGTGTGGGGCAATATGGGAGTGAACGCAGGCCAAGATGCATTCACAGAAACACATGGTGCACAAGAGCAGTTCCTGGGCACCACACAGGTAGAACTTAGTAATGAGGATGGGGTGGAGACTTGGGGAGGAGTGGGTATTAAAAAATCCTCTCTGCTGTCCCCTTAAAATTTGTATAAAGTTAAGATTGCTTTTAAAAGCACCTCCTAACTTTTCAAACATGAGGAATGCACTTTGTTTGCTGTGGGCGGGTACTCTCTCCACTGACAACAGATAACTGCCTGATAAATGTGTGTTCCCTTCTTAGCCTTAAAGCTTGCTCAAGAGGTCAAAGGGCTGATGGGAATTAGGGACTGGAAATGAAAGCTGAAAAAGAGAGGCAGGGATGGAGGAAGGGCAGAAAACCCTAAGAGAGGGTATGGTAAGAGACACATGGGATCTCTCCACTTTATCTCATTAACTTGAAATGTGCCAAGTTTTCTTACTTGACATCTGATAATAATGAGATCGAGTCAATTGGCAGTGTTTCCCAACTGTGAGCCATGGATACATTCTCCTACAACCTGATATCATTAGCAACCCATTGTTTACCTGGAACTAGCAAGGACCACTAATAAGCAGATTAGCATACAAAAGGGAGCCAGGCACCCTATGAACACTGTGCCTTGCCTTGCCTGTTATGTCTGCAGTCTGAAAGGTTTCACAACCTCTGGTTCTTATGATTAAAATTTGAATTCTGAAGTTTAAGCTAAACCAGGTCCTGCCTATAGTTAAAGTGTCAGTCACAAGATAAAGGCAAGCTATGTAGTTTTTATTGGACTTTGTTAGAAGGTGAGATTTCTAAAGTACATTTTCTGGAAACTAGCTGGTTCTCCATAAATCTTGGTTTCCAGTTACACTGAGTTCTGCCTTTTGTCACAATAGCACTCTACCTGAGAGGGGACTGTGGTGGCTTGAATCGGTTTGGCCCCCATAGACTCATGTGTTTGAATGCTTGCCCCACAGGGGGTGGCGGCACTATTAAGAAGCACGAAGCACGGCCTTATTGGAGTAGGAGTGGCTTTGTTGGAGGGAATGTGTCACTGTAGGAGTGGGCTTCGGGGTCTCCTATCCTTAAGCTCTGCCAGCCCAGCATGGAATCCAGTCTCCTCCTGGCTGCCTTCAAATCAAGATGTAGAACTCTTGGCTCCTCTAGCACCATGTCTGCCTGCATGCTGCCATGTTTCCTGCCATGATAATAATGGACTGAACCTCTGAACCCAACTGAATATTTCCCTTATAAAAGTTACCTTAGTCATGGTGTCTCTTCACAGCAATACAACCATAACTAAGACAGTATCTCTAGGAACATGTAACTTGCATTTTTAGAATCCCTGTAAATTCTCTAGCATTTTTAATTTTTAGTAGCAATGTCTGGATTTCCTTTTCTTTTAATTTGGCAAGCACATTCTATACACAAGGGACTTGGCTGAAGGTTTGTAAGTCATTCAGTGAATCACTTTAGAAAACAGATTTAAAGTACTTTCTGACACCAGAGGCAATTATAACACATGCCTGTAGATTGACATTTTGTACTGAGTAAGATACAATACTTGCCTTAAAGGTGTTAGTGAACTTCGGGAAAGAGTTGCATATATGGAACATTCGACTAGTGGCAGCTTTATGATGGGAATTCCTATGGACAAATACTAAAGTTTGTTTAAGATTCTGAGAAGGTACACATTATCTAAGACTAGACAGACTTTCACAAGCAATGCTCCCTCTAGTGACAAACATGAGAATTTCAATAAAGGGAAGAAGAGTCTCAGACAAAGTTCCAGGCCATCCTGGTACTGTGAGCCAGCAAGGTCTGGGAAGGAGCTCAGGGTCAGGAATTAGGAAGGTCTGCCTTCATGGAAAACTGGAGTGAGAGCTAGTTCAGTCTTCATTGTTTGTCTAAGTCAGAGTTACTATTGCTGTGATAAAACAGTGACCAAAAAGCAAGCTGGGGAGAAAAGGGTTGATTTCCCTTACATTTCCTCATTGTAGTCCATCATTGGAGGAAGGCAAGATAGGAACTCAAACAGGGCAGGAACCTGGAGGCAGGAGCTGATGCAGAGGCCATCGAAGGATACTGCTTACTGGCTTGCTCTCCATGGACTGCTCAGGCTGTTTTCTTATAGAATCCAGATTTATAGAGCCAAGGAATTAGCACCGCCTACAATGGGCCTGGCCCTCCCTGACCACTCACTAGTTAAGATGACCTACAGGCTGATATTGCTTGCCTACCATCTGATCTTATGCAGGCATTTTCTTTTTTTCTTTTTCTTTTTTTTTTTTCATTTTGAAAAGAAATTATTCAACTTTTTATAAGCTATATAAATTGTAGCAAAAAGTTGGGGACAGTGGTTTATTTAGGTTAAAAATATTTATTACAAGCAGATTCCCCTTTTCCCATATTAAAAAGAAACTAAGGTCTGGTTAGATCCATTTCTAAATCCATTATCCAATAAAGTACCACACCAAGGCAAAGAGATTGAGAAAGTTAAAACTGGGAAAGAACAAAAAGCAAAAAAGTCAAATTGATCCTTAACAATTTAGTTTTTAATTAAGCACATAAAACTGTACTACTTAATATATTTCTCCAAGAACAAAAAGCAGAGGAAGAGAGAATTCGAATGGAAAACATTCTAAGTGCAAACGTTCTCCTAAATCTCACTGGCCCATCCCAGCCTCAGGCCAACTTCAAGGTTAAAAGAAGGTGGGATGATGATGTCGTTTTTTAAGAACTGTGCAAAAGGTATAGATGATCAGAAGAAAGACAAACGATTTGTAAACGATACAGTGCAGGCATTTTCTTATTTAAGGGTCCCTCCTCTCCAATGACTTTAGTTTGTGTCAAGTTGACAAAAAATTATCCAAATTATACTATGAAGCCAAGAATTTATTCTTTAAAAATGGATAGACTGAAGGAGAAGGGCCAGCATGAGCACAAGGCCACCATGGGCTACATAGTTAAGTTTTAGGCAAGCCTGGTCTACATAGCAACAATGCATCTTTTTTTTTTTAATTAGATATTTTCTTTATTTACATGTAAATTTTCCCTTTCCCAAGTTCCCCTCCAAGAAACAAACAAACAAAAACAACAAGAACAAACTCCTTTTGCCTCTCCCCTCCCCATGCCTGCCACCCCACCCTCTCCCACTTATTGGCCCTGGCATTCCCCTACACTGGGGCACAGAACCTTCACAAGGCCAAGGTCCTTTCTTCCTATTGATGATCGAATTTGCAATCCTCTACTATACACATGCTGCCAGAACATTCAGTCCCACCCTGTATAGTCCTTGATTGGTGGTTGGGTCCCTGGGAGCTCTGAGGGTACTAGTTAGTAATTGTTGTTCGTCCTAAGGGGCTGCAAACCCTTCAGCTCCATAGAACCTTTCTCTAACTCCTTCATTGGGGACAGTGTACTCAGTTCAATGAATGGTTGTGAGCCTCTACATCTGTATTAGTCAGGTATTGTCAGAGCCTCTCAGGAGATAGCTATATGCTTGTCCTTCCTTCAGTCTCTGCTCCATAGTTAATCTCTGCCACTCCTTCTGTGTGTGTTTGGTTCCCCTTTTTAAGAAGGAATGAGATGTCCACCTTTTGGTCTTCCTTCTTCTTAAGTTTCTTGTGGTTTGTGGGTCGTTCTTCCTGTATTCCAAACTTCTGGGCTAATAACCACTTATCAGAGAATGCATACCATGTGTGATCTTTTGTGATTGGATTACCTCACTCAGGATGATACTCTCCAGATCCATCCATTTTCCTAAGAATTTCATAAATTCGTTGTTTTTAATAGCTGAGTAGTACTCCATTGTGTAGATGTACCACACTTTCTGTATCCATTCCTCTGTTGAGGGCAACAATGCATCTTAGAAAACAAGCAAGGCTGGTAAATGGCTCAGCTGGAAAAAAATTGATCCTATAAGCCTGGTGGCCTGAGATGGATCCTCAGGAGCAACTGGTGAAAAGGGAGAACAAACCCTCAAAGTTGCCTTCTAACCTCCATATACATGCTGTGGCACAAACACAGATACACAACACATATACACATACATTCCCACACATGTACACACATACACACGGATGAGTGAATGTCAACAGATTTCTAATAGATGAAGGATTCTGATCTACATTGACAATGACAACTTCAGTGGCTAAACTTGGCTAAGTTTTAGACAAATGTCCTTACTAGAACCTTCTGAACTCTTATTCTGTAGAGCATTTATGTAAGCAAACTTACAATGATAATTTCTTTCTCTGACCTATTGAGATGTAAACCTTTCTTACCAGTTTTATGGCCTAGCAGTTTAAAAAGGGAGGAGGGAGATTCAAACACTCACGAACACTGCTGAGATGTGAACACCATGAAAGAGAGAGCCCTTGCCTCACCATCTATTGGTAGTACAGAACTTCCATTACTGGTAATAATACACAACCAGTAAACATAGATGGGCTATCGTACTGCCCATCAAAATCCTGAGTCCTTTTCTATGAGCTTAACCCAAGGCTTCAAAGCGTTCCTCACCTTTGTTTTTGACAAAAGTTTACACAGATCATCTCCAGTTAATACAAGGGACATTTTATGGAAAACAAAATGAGTCTGCAAGGATGAATTAGCAAATAACAGCAAGGGAGGAGATGAGTAAGGGGGCTGTCTGGGATGAGGGACCAATGAAACACACAAAGGGAGACAAATAGGAGACTTCTCCACAGCCAATTAATTAGGTAATAAGAGATGGGGAACAAAGGTCACTCAGGGATGACATACACAGTTGTGGGAGTGCATCCATGTGACACACTTGCCTAACAGCACAGTGGGACTTGGAGCTGCAAGCTTCAGCTCTGTGGAAGAAGGTTCAGGAGGCCAAAAGAAGTATCAGAGGAAAAATGAGAGAGAGAATTACATAAAATCAAGTAGACATGAACGATGGCAGATTACAAGGCCCCTGTTAGAGTATTTGATAATGCCCAAACTATCAGCATAGGGCTCTTGAGTAACAGACAGAAATGGTAAAAATATTCTGATGGCTACAGAGCAAAGATCAGAGGGAGAAGTAGGAAGAGACTCCTAGATCTCCCTGGACACCTACCTTGCTACAGCCCATCCCTTAGGCATGAGTTCACAAGCATATAAAGTAGGGGAAGCAAGGAGAACACAAACATACATGTGTTTATTTCCTCTGTTCTTGACCGTAGATGTGACCTCAAGTCCCTGTTGTGGGAATTCCAACATTGATAGGTTGTAACTAGGACCTGTGAGTTAAGATAAATCCTTTCCCCCTGAGGTGTTACTGTTACTGCAACATCTCTGGAGTTAGCCACCAACATACACTTTAGTTTTCCTCATTCCAAATCATCAGCAAAATGCACAAGTCTCATGGGAAAGTGTGTGTGTGAGGAAATAAAAGCCCAGAATCAAAGGAACTATCCCAGCCTCAGCTCCTAGACAAAGAGAATGGGTTTAAATGGAAGCTCAATGTTGGGCACTATTTGCCCTGCATTTGTTTTAGTTTTTCTTCCTGTTTCTGACAAATGTGTTTTCTATATTGTCAGTGGTATCTCAACAAAGACAGCAAGAAATAAATCTCAAATGCCCTTTCCTTTCCTTCTCTTAGACAGTAAAGACTAAAAAGTCTAGGTTGTATAATGTTATAAAGTAGCATTATCTACAAACCTAAATATGAAAGTCTGCCCTTATAATGTAATAGTTTCTTGAATCCTATTTTAATGAGGATACCTACCACCATCATGGAATTATAGTTCAACAAAATGATCAGTAATCTCCTGGAGTTCACATCCAATATGAGGGTGATGTCAGAATCTAAAATCATCTGGAAGAAGGATCTATGGCCATGCCAGTGGGATACTATCTCAATTAATTTAACTGATATGGGAAGACCTGCTCACAATGGGTGGTACCATCCCTTAGGCATGAGTTCACAAGCATATAAAGTGGGGGAAGCAAGGTGAACACAAACATACATGTGTTTATTTCCTCTGTTCTTGACTGTGGATGTGACTTCAAGTTCCTGTTGTGGGAATCCCAACATTGATGGGTTGTAACTAAGATCTGTGAGTTAAGATAAATCCTTTCTCCCTGAGTTGTTACAGTTAGGGTGTTTCATCCTAGACACAGAAAAGTTCAACATCTAGTGTTAAATCTGATTTTTTAAAAGCCTTTGGCTGTGAGGCTCTATAATAGACTAGGCAATGGGCAATGTAAGTTGGGTTTTTTTTTCCTAAGTATTCCATCAAAATATTTGTAAAATGTTTAGATATATGGGATAACCATTACTGACACTGTGTTTGGAAGGAAGACAACAAATAGTTAACTGTGACCTGGAAATAATTAGCTCCTGGAGCCAAAGTCAGGCATACAAATGAGAAACTCCAGATGAAGTGCTCAAAACACCAAATCAATGATTCATAACTGTATCCAAAATATAAAATGATGGTCACAACCACGCTGGTCCAATTTCAACATGATCTCATCAATTATCCTGTGTGAGGATAGCTAAAGTCAATACTAAGTAGAGTCACTGGAAACTTAGTCATGTAGTTCTGAATTTCTGAGCTGATGGCACCCATATGGAAAATTAATGACAAGGTCTCAAGTCTCTTTCTGGAAGCAAAGAGAGGAAGACTTGTTAATTTGTGGGACAGGTCAGCTGATATCCTACAAAGGCCTCTCATTCTACTCCTAAGGGACTTCAGGAGGATGGCTGTAACTGTCAGATGTTAAGAAAGTATGCTTCTTTCCACTGGGTGCTGTGACCCTGGGGTTTGAACCACGTAATGGGCACACCAATTTGTGGTTCTGAGTCAATCTACAAAAAACTTATTTTCAGATGATCTCACACATTTCTTTCCCTGGCTCTGTTTAGTTCAATGTCATTACCAATTAACTGGATGCATGCAGAAGAAATACCCATCTTGTTGAGAAACAAACTCTGACTGAAGTTCTATTTACTGCCTGTAGTATGAAAGTAGAAATCATGGCTGGAAATGTAGACTATTGTTCATGCCAAAGGAACATCCATGGTCAGCATTTACTTAAGTTCTACTAATTTGCATTCTTAAGAAATTAACATCTAGTCTTATCTTTCTAGGTGACAAAGAAGTCAGATCAAAACATGAAAGTGGGCCAAGGAGATAGTTGAGTGAATAGAAATTGCCTGTCTTCAATCATGAATTCCATTCCTTGAATCTCCATGAGGAAAGGAGAGAACTGATTCCTGCAAGTTGTTCTCTGACCTTCATATGCTCACCATGACACATGTCCGCTCTACCCTCCCACCCATAAATAAATAAATCTAATTTGAAAATCTAAAAAAATAGACAAAATCTTGGGGACTAGTTCTCAAGTTGAACTCTAGGACACACAACAATTTTAGATATATCTACTTCATACAGTTGAAAAAAGGAAATGAAAAGACTTAGGGAGTCTGTTATATGTTACATACATTATTTCAAGCATATTCTGACAGCCAGCTTGATGTTTCTAGACATGAACTGCCCTACTCAAATCAGCTCCATGACTTCTGGAATTCCAGGGAAAACTCATGTCTGAGTTTCCCTCCAGGAAGGAAGTTGTTTTATTCAAGGTTTGCCGCCTCCCTGTTCCCCCAAGTCTAGGAGCCCACTCGATATGTATTGACTTTGGCCTCAAAGGTCACTATGGGAGTCCTCTGCCACTACTTCATTATATCTCACCTTCTTACTTTGCATAATATGTGGTCCCTGCCCTGCACATGTGTGGCTTCCTCTTGGGAATATGCATTAGTCCAGATAACTTCCTGTATGTAAAACTCAGTTTCAGGCTGTAAGTCTCAGGGAGCCCCAACCTACAAACAAGAATGGTGACCCCAACTCTCTTAAATAACACATTTCTATATGTGCACAGATGTGTTCAGAAAGAAGCAGAGTATGTGCTATAAAGTTCACTGAAAAGGGGCAAGAAAGAGAAATATTTTGTTAAAGTCTTTTCTCTGCAGGTGACTCTGTACAACACAATTCAATGTTCTCATAGTCAGATATTTCATTAATATAGCCTCCAGTAAAATGGGGAGAACAAAACAAATAAATATTGTGTACACTATTATTTACTATTCAGTATGTTGGCAAGAAAGCTGTAGTGGCTACTGTACAACTTGCATAGTGACATGGCAAATAATAATTTCACACCAGGGTCTTGGAAGAAAGCTTTCAGAGAGAAATCAACTACCACTTAAACATTCAATAGCTGTCAATCTGGTGTGGTTGTTTGAGTGAGAATGGCTTCCATAGAATCATGTATTTGAATGCTTTGTCCCCATTTGGTGGAATTGTTTGGGAAGGATTAAGAGGTGTGACTCTGTTGAAGGACGTGTGTCACTGTCACTTAAAGTGGGCTTTGAGGTTTCAAAGGCTCACAACATTCCCAGTTATCTCTCCCTCTCCCTCTCTGCCTTAGCCTTAACCTGTGAGCTCTCACTTACTGCTCCAGTGTTTCCCTTAAGCTCTATTAATGGAATTATCTACTTATTACATGAGTTCCCTCCACTGTCTCTTTGTATGTTTCCTTATGTTCAGTCTTGAAACTTGATGGTCAGTCATGTTCCAAACAATATTGACAGCTTCTCCTATTCTATTACTGGCCCTTTCCTACAAGTCCACAATCATGTTCTACAAATCTCTACCTAACTGGGTTACAGCCGCATGGATTTTACTGTTCATTACATGCCAAGAGTACTTATACAACTGGGCCTTTCTGCTCCTCATTTCTTCTCCCTGGGGATATTCTTCCCCCAAGCATCTATATTCCCTCTTTGCCTTTAGATGCTCTGCTGAAATGCCAGCTCCTTTTGGTTGATTACCTTGAGGAAAGGAACTCCCAGTCACTGCCCTGTTTTCCTTTCCTATATAGTATATTCTGTTGAGCTATATTATTTATTCCTCCTGTATAATGTTGAGCACTTTTATTAACTCCGCCATTGCCTGATATAGTGTTGAGAAGATGAAAAACAGTCAATAAACGTAAGTTGAATGCATGAATGGGTGATTTGTTTGGAGCTAAAAATATAAAACTTGGTTGGGTTGTTTTCAACAAACCAGAGGACAGTAAATTAAGATAACATCAGTTGAATGTGAAAAGGACTTTGGAATGCTTTGGGAACACTTAACATAAAAATCTTAATTCTATAAAATACATTTTATATGACAAAATCAAAACCACTGTATAGAAGACACAGAAAGGACAGTAATTAGATGAATATGCAGAATGTTGGCCTCCTTCACAATTCCCTTATGATTTCTACTCATCAGTTGCTTTCTATGTGAGATGAGGTTAAGAACTCTACCTGACACAGGGAAGACGGGAGAGCTAAATTCCATGATATATGTGTGGAAAAGTACAGATGACTCCTAGCTCAGTATAATAGTACAATATACCTTAAACCACTAGCATGCATACTAATATTTCATTTTCAACTTGAATAATAATTAATATAATATACAGTCAAAGATAAAGGAAACTGAGCATGGAATTCTGGGCAAATGTCAGTGTGAGGCCAGGAAATAAACACTTGGGAAAGGATGGATCATGGCTCATAGCAGACAAGCTGGAGTCATTTAACTCCCTGACAAGTTTCAAATTGAATTGCCTTCCTCCATCAAATGAGTACTAATCTCTACTGAACAGCCCTATTGTCAACTTGGTAAATGAAGGGGAAATTAAATTCTAGACAAAGCAGTTGATAGTAAGAATTATATATTTTAAGATCATTATTTATGTCATGCCTAATAGAAAAACAGGCACTTTGTGTTTCCATAGTTTACCCAGTCCTTAAAACAGACAGGAAAAAAAAAGCAATTCCCAGAATATTTCTATTTTTTTTGTTTCATTTTTCAAACAACATTTTCTTACAGTAAAAACTCAATATAGATACTTTTGAGATAGGAGGGTAGGGCAGAGAGCAAAGTCTTAAAAGAGGTCCTGAAAGAGGCCATTAACATAGGGTAGAAAAGTTGGGAAAGAGGAAAATCAAAAATGCCTCAGCCGAGGGACTTGAGCTAGCTGGTGCCCACTGGTGCTCCAAAGAGTAACTTATGTTGATTAGAATGTTAAAATGTATGCTCTTGGTGGAAACTTAAGATGCTATTGAGATATGAACTACATGAAGTCATATGTATACTAAGAGAGAGGATACAATGATAAGCCAGTGATACAAACTGAGCTAGAAAGACTGTTCTGTTGACATATTGGGTTAATGAGGAGTTAAACTCTTCTCGGCTCCAGCCTGCTTCCCACCTTCCAGCACTGTACCACCTGTTCACAGATTGACTCTACTTCAGCCACGATGATGTGCTGCTTCTGTTCAATCACTTGCTCTGGGACACAAAAACACAGAACCTCTCCAGATGGGCTTTCCGACCCCACAAAGCTGCTTCTACTGCACTGTGAGATGCCCTGGTCTTCTATGTCACTGCCCAGCATCTGTCGATGCCCAGCAACAGTATATAGCTGTGGAAAGCATAACTATATGATGATTGACTTCTTCTGTCAGCTGTGCATACTGGTTTCCATCAAAGTCAAACATGGCAAGTTAGAGCAATGGGATACTCCAGGGATTTATCCTCTCTCCTTTCAAATGTGTCTTAGACGTAGTGACTTCCGTATCTGATGTGACTTAAGGTCATGAGATGCTTCGTTACTCCATGAGATGGGTAAACAAGTACTTGAGACGAGACAGCCCAAAGACCTGGGGGTAAAAGCCAATACTACTAATCATAAATAAATAAATAAATAAATAAATAAATAAATAAATAAATAAATAAATACTAAAATGTGGTAAGAAAATGACTAATGACATTCTGCTCTACTCATAGATCAGTGCCTTACTCAGCCACCACCAAAGAAGCCCCTTCCTGCAGCAGGTGAGAACAAATGCGCATCCTCACAACCAGACCTTACTCAGAACATGAGAAACCTGGAAACATTCATCTCTAAATGTGATAAGCCCATCAACACTCTCCCCTCGTGGCTCAGGAACCCTATGACAGAGGAGGCAGAAAATGTCAGAGCCAGAGTGGATAGAGGACACCATAAACACAAAGCCCATTGTATTGACACAATAAAAGCTCACATAAATACACAGAGAGCAGAGACTGGGGGCAGCATGCAAAGGGCCGGCACAGGACTGCATCACATTCTTTACACATATATTACAGCATCTGGCTTAGTGTTTTTGATGAGATTCCTGAGTGTGCAAATGAGTTAGTTTCTGTTTCTTGTGCCTTCTCTTGGGTTCTTTTCCATTTTCTTGTTTGTCTTGTAGAATTCTGATGTGTTTATCTTTCTTTTATCGTATTTTATCTTACTACTACTCCTTAGAAGCATGTCTATTTTCTAATGAGAGATAGAAAGGGGGTAGATCTGGATGAGAGGGGGAGGGAAGGGGAGAGGAACTGGGAGGAGTGGAAGGCGTAGAGACTGTAAACATAGTATATGACAAAAAATATTTTCAATAAAAGGGGAAAAATTAAAGAAAAACAACAGTCATGGTGGCAAATACACCAAATTAAATTCTATGATTTGGATACGAAGGCCCTCACCACAAAGGTTACTGTGCTGGGGCTTGGCCCCCAGTTGTCTATGCTACAGGAAGCAGCTGTATCATGAAGCTCTGTCAGATTAGTCATCCAATGAATTCATAGCTGAATAGACGTGGTTGAAAGGAAGTCTTTGTTAGCATGTCTTTGATAAATATATTTTGTCTCTGGATCCTTCTCACCTCTGGCTTTCTGCTCTCTGGCTTCCATAACATGAGTGGCTCTCATCTAGCTCCCTCTCTCTGACACAGTGTGCTGCCTCAGCACAAGTTCAGAGGTCAGCCAACGACAGGCTGAGCACTCTTAACCCAGGAGCCAAATAAGTCCGCCTAGCCTGACATGTTTTCTCAACCACTTTGTCACAAGGTTTAAGAACCAAAGCTAATCAAGCTACCAGGGTGACATCATCATGAATGTCATGTAGCTATCAGAGAAGTCCTAAGGTAATGAGCCAGCCTTTAAAAATTGTTAGTAGGAACATAAATTATTGAAATATAGAAATCCTTCAAAAAATTGAATTTTAATTACCATGTGGCCCAGACATACCACCTCTGAGCGTGCTTACTGGATGAAGTCTAGGTTGACCACCACACAGACACATACACACAGACACACACACACAGACACATACACACACACACACACACACACACACACAGATACACACACATACACACACACAGACACACACACATACAACACACACACACACACACACACACACACAGACAACACACACACACACACACACACACACACACACACACACACAC
>JADRCD010199274.1:0-11122 GCA_019843815.1 Montemys delectorum | reverse complement strand
TTGGTGGCTCAGTGAAAGATCTCGGGGGTCTAGGCTGAGACTGCTGGTCTTCCTATGGGGTCTCCCTCCTTCTCAGCTTCTTCCAGCTTTTCCCTAATTCAACTATAGGGGTCCCCAGCTTCTGTCCATTGGTTGGGTGTAAGTATCTGCATCTGACTCTTTTAGCTGCTTGCTGGGCCTCTCCGAGGGCAGCCATGCTAGGAGAGTTGTCAGTAAGCACACCATAGCACCTGTAACAGTGTCAGGCCTTGGAGCCTCTCCTTGAGCTGGATCCCAATTTGGACCTGTCACTGAACCTCCTTTCCTTCAATTTCTTCTCCATTTTTGTCCCTGCAGTTCTTTCAGACAGGAACAATTATGGGTCAGAGTTGTGACTGTGGGATGGCAACCCCATCCTTCACTTGATGCCCTGTCTTCCTGCTGGAGGTGGGCTCTATAAGTTCCCTCTCCCTACTGTCAGGCATTTCATCTAAGGTCACTCCCTTTGATTCCTGAGAGCCTCTCACTTCCTAAGTCTCTGGTACATTCTAGAGGGTTCCCCTCACCTCCTAACCCCCTACCCCCGAGGTTGCCTGTTTCCATTCTTTCTGCTGGCCCTCAGGGTTTCAGTCCTTTCCCCCCACCTAATGCCAGATCAGGCTCTTCTGTCCCTTCCCTAATCCCCTTTCCCTCCCAGGTCCCTCCCTCCCTCCCCTTCTCCTGTGGTTGCTTTCTTCTCCCTCCCAAGTGGGACTGAGGCCTCCTCACTTGGGCCCTTCAGCTTGTTGACCTTTTTGAGTTCTGTGGACTGTATCTTGGGTATTCTGTACTTTTTTTGTTTGTTTAGCTAATATCCACTTATTAGTGAGTACATACCATGCATGTCCTTTTGGGTCTGAGTTACCTCACTCAGGATGATATTTTCTAGTTCCATCATTTGCCTGCAAAACTCATGATGTCATCATTCTTAATAGCTGAGTAGTATTCCATTGTGTAAATGAACCACATTTTCTGTATCCATTCTTCTGTTGTGGAACATCTGAGTTGTTTCCATCTTCTGGCTATCACAAATAAGGCCTCTATGAACATAGTGGAACACGTGCCCCTGTGGCATGGTGGGGCATCTTTTGGGTATATGCCCAAGAGTGGTATTGCTGGATCTTCAGGTAGATCTATTTCTAATTTTCTGAGGAACCTCCAGATTTATTTCCAGAGTGGTCATACCAGTTTGCAGTCCCACCAGCAGTGGAGGAGAGTGTTCCTCTTTCTCCATCCTTGCCAACATGTGCTGTCACCTGAGTTTTTTATCTTAGCCATTCTGATTGGTATAAGGTGCTTCTGAGCCATTCAAGATTCCTCTGTTGAGAATTCTCTGTTTAGCTCTGTACCACATTTTTAAATCGGGTGATTTGGTTTGTTGATGTCTAGTTTCTTGAGTTCTTTATAAACTTGGGGTATTATTCCCCTGTCAGATGTAGGATTGGGGAAGACCTTTTCCCGTTCTGTGGGCTGCCCATTTGTCCTGTTGATGCTGTACTGTGCTGTGCTGTGCCGTGTACCACAGTCTTTGCTACGCCGGCTCGCTGTATCAATAGTAACATGAACATGTCAACAATCAGTAGCTTTCGACTGTGGTGCGAGTCACCTTGGTGCTGCAGATTCTGTGCCGCGGACCCTGGGGTCTTTGTAGCACAGCTGAGCAAAGTGCTGCCTTTGGGAGTCCATCTCCTCTCTGGGAGCAGTGGGCTTTGTGTTTCTATATGGCTTTTTATACAGAGCAGCTTCAAAAGTACAGTTAGCTCGGGGTATTCTAAATACGGAAGCCAAACAAAGGGAGGGGCTAGCATGAGACAGGGTGGGGAGAGGTGGCCCCACAACTTCTTCTTGTTGTGCGATTCCGAGCTGATTATATTCAGGAGGAGTGTTGTTCTCTATCTGAAAGAGTCCCATTCTCTCCCCCATTGGTTCCACCAAACCCTGCCTGTTTCCCTAAATCTTTGTACTAAAATGAGCCTGAACTTATAACCAGCGAATGACCATCAACATAAATTAAATCAAACTTGCCTTGTAACGGAAGGGCTTAGCTAATGAGTCTTTTGTCCTACAGGTGAAAATGCTGATCTTAGTAAAGAGGTGACATCATTGAACAGCTCCACTAAGGCTGAAGAACCAGACAATGACGGGACGGAATCCTCCACACTAGTGGCTGAAATCATGGTGTCAGGGACTAACTGTGAGTTCTCGAAGATAGCTTTGGTTCCAACAGCTCTCACTCCACCAGTAGGAGATTCTGTACTCTCTTCCCCGGTATAATATTAGCTAACTGTCCTGCAGCCCATCCTTGGACTTGGGTCCTCCTCTTTTGAAAAGCATGCACTGTAAAGCTCTGTTGGGTTAGACATGAATCATGCCTGCTGAGAGACTCTAGACTGAACTGTCTGAGGTATAATTGCAAACAGGGGTGACTGTCAGGCTAGAAGAGACTTAAGTATTCCCCACCGTACCTACTCTGGTGGGTACTTGCTCTCTCTAGCCGTTGTGCAAAGTTGATAGTAACTGATGAGCCATATTAATTGGCCACTTTAATTACTGCAGAAACTCCATAAACAGAAATGTTAGAACTCTTAGTCTATGTTGCTCATTTATCAGCAGAATAATTTGGTTCATAATAGAGTCTGTTATGTTCTGTGTATGGCAAGTAGTTTTGATGAGCCCTAGAGCACCTACAAATCCATGGCTCATTGCCCTTCACCCAGTGTGGCTCACTCCGACTCTGAAACATTTAATCACATATGTATATGAATTATATATACTATATTATATATCCATATATTTATATATTCACTCAAAAGAATCAGGTAGAAAGTGATTGAGAAAGAAATCCAGCATTGGCTTCTGTCCTCCACACACGTACATGTGAACATACACATGAGCACTTTCACATGCACACACACATGAGCACTTACACGTGCACACACACATGAGCACTTACACATGCACAAACACCTACGCAAGTACACGCATGAGCAAAGAAGTATGGCCAAACCACCATTCCTGTTTAAGAAGTTCCAGAAAAATTTACCACAAATAAAAATATATTTATTTGGCTTTTTTTCCATACTAAGTGCTGGGGACACCAGGGCATGCTAAATACAGCCGCAGCCTGCATAGTCCCAGCTTAGTGTGAGAAGCAGCCTTCTAATCAAATAAAGCATCAGGATTAGTGGGCTAGAGACCACTTTCAGTCTCAGCAGCGACCCCTACAGGCGCATAGGGCAGATTCTGTCATAGTGAAGAGAATTTGGCAGCTGAAGAAACATGGCAGAGAGTACATTGATGGCGTTGGGGGTCAAGGAGTGAGGGAGAGACAACTTATGTCATCATCTGCGTTTGGCTTTGTATTCACTTAGCCCCAAAGACAATGTAAGGCAGCAGAGTCTTTCCCTGCAGCCTGCGTTACTGTACTTTTACCACTCAGTAGAACCTGGGCACATATTAGGTACTTCTGAGTGAATTTTATTTTATTTTATTTTATTTAGTTTTTTTTATTAGATGTTTTCTTTATTTACATTGCAAATTTTATCCCTTCTAAAAAAAAAAAAACCCTATCCCTTCCCCCCACCCCCTGCTCACCAACCTACTTTCCTGTCCTGGCATTCCCCTACACTGGGGCATCAAGCCTTTATGAGACCAAGGGCCTCTCCTCCCATTGATGTCCCACAAGTCCATCCTCTGCTGCATATGTGGCTGGAGCCATGAGTCCCTCCATGTGTACTTTTTGGTTGGTGGTTTAGTGAATTTTATTTTTATAGTTTAGTTCCCAGAGTTGCTTCTGGTTTTGGGGCTTTGTCATTTAGGTGCTGGTGCTCAAACCCAGGGCTTTGCCCATGCTAGAACCATTGAGCTACACCCTCAATCCTAATTATTAAGATATCACTATGCCCTTCTTTTTAATTATTAAAATGTTTTAGTTACTTTATATGTATGAATGTTTTGTCTACATGTATTTGTGCGTGACGTGGGTTTTCTGATCCTGTCAGATATCCTGAGACTGGAGTTACAGACATCTGTGTGCACCTGTGTGGGTGCTGGGAATCGAACTGTGGACCTCTGGAAGAATATCAAGTGCTCTTAGCCACTGAGCCAAGTCTACAGCCCTGACTATGCCCTTCTTTGTCAACTTTATTTAGCTATGTATAGTGAATTTTAATTGGCAGAGGACTTTTTTAAAACAGTCATGTTTTCTTTGGTTTCCGACAACAGTCACGCAAAGTAGCAGTCCTATTAGAAATCCCTGCTCACTCCAGAGAGAAGCAGGTAAGTGTTGCCAGTGTGGCCACCGTCTGAGTGTGCCTCCTGCTGCGTATCTGTTGCTCCCCATCATGCAGAGCTGACTCCAGGTCTGCAATGGTCCTGCATCATATTCTAATTTAGGATAGTTGTACAGTGGTGTCAAATGTTTGCTGTGCTTGGATACTGACCACCCCTCCTCCCAGCAGCTTTGTGATTTGGGAACTAAATGATTTGAACACATCCATCCTAACTTGTGAGTAACGGGGGTGGGGGGGGGGTTGCCAAGCAAGCATGGACGGTATGGACAGTATTGTGTCCACCCAAGAGAAGTCTTGGTTAAGTAGCTAAACATATGAAACATAAAAATACAATTACCACTGGATAGTGGTGGCACATGCCTTTAATCCCGGCACTTAGGGAGGCAGAGGCCGATAGCTTTCTGTGAGTTCGAGGCCAGCCTGATCTACAGAATGAAACCCTGTCTTGAAAATCAAAAATGAAACAAAACAAAAAAATCCCAAAACCGAAATTGCCCAAATGTCTGCAGTCATGGGGTGGGGGGTGGGGGGCAGAATACAGCTTAAAACATATAACCTTTACAAAGGCGCTCCAGGGGCTTCTTTTCATCTCTCCTATATCCCGTGAACAAACTAGAGAGACAGTGGTGCATAGCCGGCTGTGGTATGTCAGATATTCCAACTCAAAAAAGAAGGTGGTGGGTGGCATTTGGGGAGTGACTACATGCACTGAGTTAAAGCAGAAAAGCAAGAAACAAAGAAAAACTTGCTCATGTCTGTAGCTTGACATGCAACTCTGTCCCCCGGGGCATTTGCACCTCAGTGGAGGATGAAATGAAATGATCTTTTACAGCATTTGACTTGTAAGGTTCGTGACTTTGCAGAAGTGCCAGGAGGCTGACGAGGCAGTGCATAAATCTTGATAATAAGCACACACTGTGACATATATCCTATTAGATATGAAACATGATATTAGTTAATTGACAGTAAATCTTTCTGTGAGCCAATCTCTTTGTCAGAAACAGATCTGCTTGCTACATACAAGTCTGTGTGTTTTGGGAGGAGAATAGATGGGCTTTTTGTATGTCACAGTGGTTGGGGATTTTTGAGTAAAATTGTCATGGGTTGCTTGTATTCTAAGGCTAAATATTGGCTCTCATGATCTGCTTGTCCCCCACGAGCAGATCCTCACATACACCAAGTAATCCTATGTAAACATTGTTCCTCAATTTAACTGGTCAGTAAAATGCCAGAGCCTGTGATTGGGCAGTGGAAGGAGAAAGGTGGGATTTGAGGATCAAGTGAGAGGGTTGCAGGGAGAGAGGGGGAAAAAGAAGAAAGGGCTATAGTAGAGGAGGCTGCCATGAGAGGAGATGGACCATGAGCACGTGGCCAGGAAAACCAGCAAGTAACAAGGGACATAAAATGGCCAGGAAGTAAGCTGCAATAGCTCCAACCCTGCCTAATCTAGGCTTACAGTTTGGAAATAAAATACCTGCATTGTGGGCCTTTTATAAAGGTTACTTAGAGTTATAGATTGATATTACATAAAATGAAATCGGAGTCCATTTTAAGCTCTATTAGAAGTTCAAATGTCCTAATGACAAACAAGTCAACACCAAGCTCTCTGGTTCTTTAAGATTGAGGTTTACCTCAGCATGTGAGAGAAAAAGAGTCAGGAGGTTCTCACGTTAGGGCCAGCCTTGGCTACTCACTTTATCAAAAAGCTAGAGCAGCAACAAAACCACAACCATAAGCCAAAGTAAATCAAAACTAGCAAGCCATGCACAAAACCATGCAACTGAAGGTACCCGGAAGCAATGAGCTGGGCCTTCTAAACCTGCAGGACACAATGAGCTGGGCCTTCTAAACCTGCAGGACACAATGAGCTGGGCCTTCTAAACCTGCAGGACACAATGAGCTGGGCCTTCTAAACCTGCAGGACGGACGCCGCAGACAGACCTAGCCACTTCTTTCTGTTTGGAGGCTAGCCCACACACAAACTTCAGGAAGGTGCTGGGACGTTCTGTTCAGCACCTTGAGGTCCCCTTCTCCTCTGAAGACTGGGAATAATTGCATGTGTTCTCACTGTGTGCAGATGAAGATGACTGCGGCCCTGGGGGGTGTGGCAGCCACGCTCGCTGTGTTTCCGATGGAGAGACTGCTGTGTGTCAGTGTTTAAAAGGATTTGCCCGGGATGGAAACCTGTGTTCTGGTAAGAGCAAAGGCCAAATGCACAAATTTGAGAAATCGTGAACCAAAAGCATTCTTTTTACTTTTACTAACTAAAAATTTCCACAAGGATGTAAGTAATTAGTAGGTTTAAATAAATTATTTGATGTTGGGGGGGGGGGAAGGAATTGTGAGCATAAGAAATGAGACACATAAGCATATTTACATATATTACCTCATATTATACTAAAATTGTATTAAAATTAAGCAAAAACTGAAGCTGACACTAAGAGAAACATGAATTTTAGCTCAAGTCAAATGTATGGATTCATAAAAATAGGACATTTTCCTCCGAGAAGCCTAGTATATATGTCTTGGTAAAACAAATAAATTATGATAAATACATTTCTGTTTTATATTGATAGATAGTAAGTTAATGATTACTGGGAAAATGTCAGTCCTTGTTGTCTGAAACTCTGGAAGAAAGTAATTTACTTACGCATACGTAGCTGTTTGGACAGGTGGGAACTTCATGAAGATCCATTGAGACATGAACTTCAGGGTTTGCATTTTATTCACAAACAGTACCTGTTAGCAGCTGAGTGATTGACAATACAAAAGCTCAATCTTTCTTACTATGCCTGTTATTTCTTTCCAGGACTGCCTAAACCAGGGGTTCTCAACCTTCCTAATGCTGCAACCCTTTACAATACAGTTGCCCTTGTTGTGGGGACCCCCCACCCCCAACCATAAAATTACCTCATGGCTATTTCATAACTGCAGCCTTACTACTGTTGTGAATTGTAATGTAAATATCTGAGGTGCAGGATATGTGATATGTGACCCTTGTGTGGGTTAAGACCCACGGGCTGGAAACCATTTCACGTTCCCATAATTTCCCCCACAGATATAGATGAGTGTGAGCTGGCTAGCTCAGACTGTCCCACCACCTCATCCAGGTGCATCAACACTGAAGGCGGCTATGTCTGCAGATGCTCAGAAGGCTACGCAGGAGACGGGATCTACTGTCTCGGTGAGAGAGCACAGGTGGCAGTGGGCAAGGGAGCAGGGAGGAGGCAAGTTAAACAAAGTTGTCAAAAGTTGTAGTTGCTTCGGGCTAAGGCGAGGCAGGATAGAATTGGAGTGAAACAGGTGTCAAGACCAGTTGTGTGACTGGTGCGGGCAGATGTTTTGAAGGTCTTAGGAAATGATCTCCTGGCCATAACTGCACAAGCAGAGCTGCTGAGGTAAATCTACCTCTTTGCCTTTCTAGTTCATTCTTGGAGGATGAAGGCTCATCAGTGTTCAGTGTTGTAAGCCATCCGTAGGCAGTTGGTCTGCTCCTCTTTGCGACTGAGTTTAGCCGTGGACCGAGGTGAACTGCAGAGCTGGAGTGGATGTGTTGTCATCACTGTGTCCGAAAAGACAGGGACAGGAGGCTCCTGGGCAGGCGTAGGGTGTTTCTGATGGCTCAGTGGATGAGAACTTCCAGCACTGACATTTCATTTCAAGCTCTGAATGATTGAAAGCCTTTTCATAACCATCCTCCTCCGCCAAGGGCTGGGTGGGGCTGTGGGCTGGGAGTTCACTCTGTGGATGTCTTCTGCTGCCCCGGGTGTCAGGAGCCCAGTAGCACGGCACAAGTGGAGGCCTGCCCTACATACCCTCACCTGGTGCAGCTTAGCTACTTTCCCAGGGATTCCCAGCTCGTTTTCCCCGCTGCTGCTTCTTATCCTTCTCCTGGAAGCACACAGCGAAGAGTGGACGCCCTGGTAAATTCAGTGCCGGTGTTTTCTCTCACATGTGAAGGTCATGGCTACCCACTTGTGGATCCAGTTGGCTTAAGCCAGACTTTATCAGATTAGTTCTGTGCAGTCCGCAGACCTCCGAAAACACACTTGTAAGCACAGGTTTGGCAGCCAGTCAGGAAAATGTCACTGCACTAATTACGCAGGCTCACAGATATTTTGGGCAAACAGACTTCATATTTCATGTCTTTTGAAGAGAAGAAGGCGGGCGTATTTTCTCAGAGACTTAAGCTCTTTAGACCCCACTCTTACTAACCTACCTCCTAATATGCCAAAGGGGTTCATGGCCCTGCCCTGCCCTGCCTGGTTCCGTGAGGTCTGCAGGACCGTAGAAGCCACAGGTGTGCTTGTGTTCTAGCATTGGACCTCAGTGTGTGTGTGTGTGTGTGTGTGTGTGTGTGTGTTTGAGAACAGGTGTCTTAATCAGGGTTACTATTACTATGATAAAGCCCCTGACCAAAGCAGCATGGAGAAGAAAGGGTTCATTCCAGCTTACACTTCCAGGGAAGACCCTTACCTCACAGGGAAGTCAGGGCAGGAACTCACATATGCCAGGGACCTGGAGGCAGGAGCCGATGCAGAGGCCGTGGAAGAGTGCTGCCTACTAGCTTAATCTCCATGGCTTGCTCAGCCTGCTTTCTTATAGAATTCAGGATTGCCAGTTCACGGGTGGTACCGCCCACCACAGGCTGGGTCTTCCACATCAATCACTAGTTAAGAAAAGGCTCTAAAGGCTTGCCTACAGCCCAGTCTTATGGAGACATTTTCCTAATTGGGCTTGTCTCCTTTCAGATGACTCTAGCCTGTGAAGCCAGCACACTGGGTGATTGGCTTCAATCCATGGTACATATATTCTATAGAAGAGTCTTGCTGGGCCGGTAAGGCAGCTCAGTGGGGAAAGGTGCTTGCTGCCAGCCCAGTGGCCTGAGCTGAATCCCTGGAACTCACAGAAAGGTGGAAAAGTACCTACTTCTGCAGGCTGTGCTTTGCCCTACGCAGGAACACGCACAAACACACACAAGGAAAAGCTTTGTTTGTTTGTTTGTTTGTTTGAGACAGGATTTCTCTGTATAGCCCTGGCTGTAAGTAAAATCTTTAAAAAGAAAGTGTTTCAATAGTACATCGTTGTGTTGTTTTTGCTTTAGAGCGAATGAGTTCGCTCAAGTTGAGAGAGGGGTTTCTTATTCTTCCTTTTCCTTCCTTTCTCTTTCTTTCTTCCTTTCTTTCCTTCTTTCTTTCTTTCTTTCTTTCTTCTTCTTTTTTTTTTTTTTTTTGATATTGTTGTTGTTTTAGTTTGAATGGCTTTGGTTTTTCCAGACAAGGTTTCTTTGTGTAGCCTTGGCTTTCCTGGAACTCGCCCTGTAGAACAAGCTGGCCTCTAACTCACAGAGATCCTCCTGCCTCTGCCTCCTGAGTGCTGGGCTAAAAGGTGTGTGCTACCACCACCTAGCATGGAGAGATGGCTTAGCTGTTAACCAAAAATGTGAGAGATGATTTCTAACTTGAGATTACAGCAGGCATTCTGGTTTCTTTCAAGGGCTGAAGGCGTGGCTCAGAGGTCAAGTGCTTGTGTAACATATGTGAGGCCAGAGGTCCAATCTCAGAACCTGAAGAAAAAGGAAGAATTAAAAAGTGTAGGAAACAAAGAAGGGCAGTTACTTTGATCCATTCAGGACAGCTGTTCAATGTCCTTAGCCTCTATGAAGCTCATAGGAACTGTGCCTTAGGAACTGGGAGGTCTCTCAAGATGAGGAAGCCAGTTCTTGCTTGCCAATAGGCGGAGGTCTAAAAGAAAAGCAGCTTTGATAAGAGACACAGAGAGATGTTCTGCATGAGGAGCAGAAACACAGTGAAGCACAGAACTGAGGGGAATGTCGGCCTGAGGCCTTGGGCAAGATTTCCTACAGGAAGTGTCATTTGGGCGGGACTATAGAGAATGAATCCATATTAATTAAACAGAAGTGAGAAGGGGTGGGCAGCATCCAGATGTGAATAAATCGAGTATCTGGAGAGTGGGAGGCAGTGCTAAGTACAGGCTGCATGTGAGCAGAGAAACCGCACAGTATACAGACAAGGTGGCTCGAGTCACAGAGAGTTCCTTCCCCGCAGCTCTGGAGGCTGCAGCCCTCCATGATGGATGGTGCGGTCTGGTGAATGAGCCACTTAGGGAAGCCACTTTCTCACTACTTCCTCAGTCTCTCCTCTGCGATGGACGGAAACCCTGGTGCTCCTCCATCTGTTACGGGCACCCTCCTGCTCTCATCTAACTTAGTTAGCTCCTCACAAAGCCTGTCTCAGATCAGTCACTGGGGGGTCGGTTTTCAAGGTCTGAACGTATGGAGAGGCATTTGAGTCCATACTACTAGCAGATGAATTGTCTTATAGCTGCGGAAGACCAAGTCTGAGGGGCTGCTATTGTTTTGACTTTCTCTCTTAAGCATTCTGGCTGCTATTTTATGAAAAGTCAAAGGAAACAGTTGATATTAATTTAATAGTGCATTTTATGTGCTCTATTATATCTAAAATATCAACATTTTACTATTAATTGGTAGTTTAGATGTTTATATTTTAACTTGCACACTAAGACTTAAAAACTCTGGTGTGTGTTTTGGACTGACAGTGCCATCTGGACCAGAAGACTAGATGCAGTTAGAGAGCCCAGTACTCCCAGAGGGCCAGTCGCTCCATACTGGACAGCACAGCTGTCAGCAACAGAAAAGCCTCTGGCCTGCCCCAACGTGGCACAGTCACGGGCTCATCGCTGTGTGGTCTAGGGAGCGGGAGAGGCTCTGGTGTTTGGGAGCGGCCTGGAGGAGATCTGAGATGTTGGAATATATTGAGGCAACTCTCCTT
>JADRCD010199271.1:0-10927 GCA_019843815.1 Montemys delectorum | reverse complement strand
TATGTATGTATGTATGTATGTATGTATGTATGTATGTATGTATGTATGTGTGGGTAATGGTAGTACCAAGGCAGGTATGTGGAGGTAAGAGGACAATTTGTAGTAGTTAGTTTTCTGGGATCATGGGGATTAAATTTAGGTAATCAGGCTTGTCACCAAGTTCCTTTACTTGCTAAACCATCTCATCACCCTAATTTCTTATAATTTATTTTAAATGTATGTTATTCTGCCCTACATCCAATGTTGGAGAAGGCCAAAGCAGTCTGGATAAGTTTAATTATAAATTGATACTTTTTTTGGTCACTGTATTACAGGAGAGTCCAACCATGGGCCACATGTGTCCTAGAACAGTTAGGAATGCAGTCTAGCATATTTGTAGATGACGGTCACATCTCAATGTTAAAAGGATGCTGTATAGAGTAAGTCAACATTGTGGCCTTAAGGGACTAAGGCTGGGAGAAGGTGAAACTCAACTGCTGTCAGAGAAACCCACTCAGTGATTTTATTGGCTTCTTCAAAGAGGAAAAGAGGTCAGTGTATGTTCTGTGGGGCTTCTCCAGGCAATAGAGAGATGCCGTGCTCAGATTCAGGCCAGGCCAGGCCAGGCCAGGCAAGACTTAGACTGACTCACATGAGAAGGGGGTTGGGGGTGGGGAGTGCCCTTCTTTAGGATAAAGGGGGGAAAAAAAAGGCAGACACAAAGCAAGCCTGCCACAGACTCCTCACTAAGAACATAGGAAACGGGCCAAAAGTGGGGGAAGGAAGGAAGGCCTAAAGCCACAGCATCTTATTCCAAACTTAGTCAGAACTTAAAAACTGCAGAAAGCACTAGATGAGGGTGGGGTATGCATTTAGTTCCTTTGAGCTAGTTTAACATGGCTTCTACTTCTACCTAGTGCCTGCGGACACATTCTATCTTCACTGAAATTGACCTGCATTCTGCTTCACTCCCTGCAGGCAGTGACTGGGCTGGGAGTGCAGGCTGAGGCTAGAGCTGCCTGGCATGTGGAAGGTCCTGGCTCCAGCCCTAGCATGTAAGCGGGGGTGGGGTGGGGGGGGGGGGGGGTGGTGGTGGTACACACGAAATACACATTTCAAAGCCTCAAGAGTTTTCTCTTCTCAGAACACCATGTGACAAGACCTACTTAAAAATTCCTTTGGTTTGGAATGCTCTGCCTTTAAGATCTTTAAGATCACTTGATATCAAGGAAAGTGGGGCAGAACTACAAAATGTACATGGGTCTTAGAAAAGAAGGTGTTCTCAGTGGCGCTTTTCACATGCACAGAGCACTAGAGGCATCAATTGCTTAAGAGCTCTGCCCTTCCTGACTCCCAGCCCCTGCTCTGATCTCTACAACTTTAAGTATTTCTGGCTGGCTCTCTTACCACATGTCAGTAACATTCCAAGCTGGCTACCACATGTTCAGACCCTGGCCTCCAACTCTCTCCTGCAGAGTGACCTGCTGTTTCCAGGGCACAGCGTGGCCACAGGGCTCCCATTTCAGTAGATCACACACCTCAGAAGTAAGCCAAATTAGGGGGGGAGGGATGCAGGGGAGAGAGAAAAGCTGAAATACCTATATTCCTTGAGATTTTTAAAAAAATCCACTAGGTGAATCTAAGTGAGTTAGAAAAGGGTACATGCTCACAGACACACACACCAGAGCATATTCATCATAATTCAAATGCCTGAGAGAGAATTTTTTCTTCTCAAAGATCTATTAGAGGGAAAAGCTCATGTGCTGATCAAGTTTAATAGCATGGTTAGCAAGAGATGAGCAAAAAGACTGTGGGCAGGAGCTAGCCACCCTTGAAGCCTTCTACCTCTAGAAGCAGTTACTATATATAGTCAGAGAATCCAGGAGGACTGCATGGACAGATGAACCTTTATTTAAAAAAATAGCACTTCAAATAAATTAAAAGGGACAACCGTCAAGTGTTCAAATTGTGAAGAAATATCTGAAAACCTAGAGAGACTCCAAACTGCAGTCTTCTAACCTCATTCTTTGTCCGATGGCAAAGCCCACGCATCTCAGAACCCCCACTGTTTCTCCCTACTGAGGTGAGGGAAGCATTTATAAGCAGGAGACCAGATGGAGGAGAAAGCTGCATCTGACCGGAATGAACATTGCCACGTACTCGCTAATACGGGTTTCACTTTAGGACCAAATGTATTCTTTCAAAAATAAAAAGGGCGAGGGGGCTGCATGTCTTCAGAGACTGAGATTCCCCGGGGCTAGCACACTAACTCTAGTGCCTTTAGTGGCAGTAGCAACTTTGTCCTCCCAAGTCAAACGCCATCCCCAGCCGAGCCTTGTGCTACCAGCTTTTCAGGAGATGTTACCTAAACTTTATTAAAAGAAAAGAGCAAGTTTAAATATAGACACTGGACTAGCCCAGTCTGTATTTCAAGTCCACATTCTTCAGCTGAAGCAATGCATCAGGGAACCCCCCGAGTCTGCATGTTTCCAAGTTCACAGTACATGGAATCAGTTTTTTCTTTTTAATTTTTCCTCACTCAGAGCAGCCACCCACGGTGACCATTGACGCTGGAACCTCGGGCGGGGCGGGCCTTTTCCTACGAGGCCTGGCCAGAGCTGCCCAAGGCTTCTCCTCAATGAGAATCGATGCTGTCATGCTCTATGGATGGGAAAAAAAGCAAGAAAATAAAAGCACCTGGTACAGGTTTCATGAGATCCATTCGGATTCACTATGTTCCAAACCCACTGCTGAATGCCATGTGTCCACTTTATGTGCTGAACAGTTTGTGGCCTTGGGAGTTGGTCTCAATTCGAAGAACTGTTATTGGATGCCCCAGAGGTTGATGCAATAGCAGCTCCTGCAGGACTACTGGTGGAGACTGACTTTCGGATGTGAGGCAACAAGTAGGGGTCACAGGCCAGCTGCTGCACATCAATACGGTCTTCCTTTCGATAGGCCAAACATCGCCTGATAAATGCCTGAAAAGGAAGATTTATAGAAAAGATAATCCTGGTACACAGGTGGGAACCTGAGGCACCAAAATCACTGCTAGAACCCAGAGCAGTTATTCCCTCCAAAAAACAGGTTTACAGCCTTCCCCAAAATCCAACATGCAGACCATTGAAGATGAGGGCCAGCAGCAGCACTGGGATTTGCTGAGTATTTCAGACATGAACTTCAGCTATCAAATGGGCATTCCTTCCCACCCAATATAAAAGGCAGTATAGTCGACCAGAGTTTTCAATATATTTGAATTTTATAATGCTATTTATTTAATCAATTTTCCCCCCTTCAAACAGACTCTCATGTTTCCTAGGCTGGTCTCAAATTCAGTACGTAGCCCAAGATGACCCTAAACTCTGATCCTCCTACCTCCATCTCTGTAATGCAGGGATTACACATGTGCGCCCAACCACTTACGGAAGACAGGGCTTTGTGCGCTCTAGGCAAGCACTCCACCAACTCAGTTAAATCTTCAATCTCAAGGGATCAGTTTTTAAGTGTAAAACACTACATTCATAGGGAATCTATACTTCATAGTAAGCTGATAATGCTGTGTGGCAGGGTTCTTGGAGACAACACATCCTATCATGACGAAGGCACGTTGGCAGGGGAGGTTGTGGAGCAAGAAGAGACTATGTTCTTCATGCTCTATTTTGTTACGACCCTAAAACTAACTGAAAAAGTAAAACTTGTTTAAGGATGGAGCTAGAGGTGGAGTGCATGCTAGCAAGCAAATGCTAGAGTTCAGGTTTCATCATGAATAAATAAATAAAATAAAATGGGGTTTCTGGAAAACCTAAAACATGCAACAAGTGATTGACTTTCTATTTCTTTCAAATGTTTAACTATCAAAATATAAAGCTAGAAAGGCAATTCTGGCTTTTCACAACTGAAGACACAGGTACTTGCTTGATTAATGTATTTGGAAGCTAAGACACATATTCATTGAAATGAACATGGAACTCCTGGCTTTGAAAATGAGTCTTTTTGGGGTTGGGGAGAAGGTATGGGATGTGGAACAGAGGGTGGGGAATAAAATCTGGAGTATGAAAAAATAAATAAAAGAGAAAAAAGAAAAGAAAATGAACCTTTCCTAATGAAATGCATAAAAGGTTCTCGTAGACTATAAAATGACTAAATAAATGTCTCTTCACATAGCTGCCAGTGTGGGCTCTTAAAACAGCAACTGGACCACACAGTTGCCATGACCCCACCATTTGCCTGCTTCCCACAATTCACTTCACAGTGGCTCTACACCTCTCCTGCAGAACTCTAACCTGCCCTTCTTTGCAGAACAACCTTCCCTCAAATCTACACATGGCTCTCACTTACACATTACTCAAGATACTGATCAGATAGTATTTCATCATTGAGACCCTACCCCAACCATGCCATCAGAAATGGAGAGGGGCTTTACCTTCCCACCTTAGCACGCCTGCATCATTTCTGCTGTGTAGTCTTAGCTCCCCAGACAGACCACCCTCCCCTAGAGGCATCAAGCTGGGTACCTTTCCTATTATACACACTGCCAGGTATAACTCCTTTGGAGTATATGTAGCCTTCCCTGTCATATCACAGAGCCTTTGTGAATTACACCTGCTTGTCAGTATTTCTTTTACTGAACTTGGGGATGAGGCGGACAGACCATAAGCAATATTCTTCTACCCATGTTCTTAAGAATACTAATTTGGCCCTATCCTGCTGCTTAATAATGGCTCAATTTCATATTAATCCAGTTACGACCACTCAGAGAAATGACACAGGGAGCAGCCACTTCTGCAGGACAATGAATGAACTTACCTTTGCTTCAGGCGTTACTACTGGCTTTGGCGGGAACTGTACTTCAGTAGCTTTAAGAATAGTATTCTCTTGTAGAATATCTTGCTGGGACTGGTTATGGCCAAAAGGCTGTCATATAAAAACAGAATAAACTAAGGTTGGCCTCTGGTTACACAATTCAGTACCACAGAACTCTGCACACTGGGGATGGTCTCCTTTACTTCTCACCTTTGACACTTAACAGGGAGGGCCCAGAGCTTAAAGGCCACTCAAGGCAGAACAGAGAAGTAGAAACAGTCTCACCCATCTCTAGCTTTGCCCACAGCAAAGAACGAGTCAGAAAGAAGCCATTTTTTGTCTCTTGAACTCTGACTCAACCTTTGATGACTATACATATTTATGTGCCACTAGCCAAACTAATATGTATACAAAAAAGGATGGAAAAATAAATAAATTGTGAGTGTGGCTGAAGAGATGGCTCAGAAATGGAGAATATTGGTTTTTCTCGCAGAGGACCTGAGTTCAACTCTCAGAACCTACATGGTGGTTCATATCCATCTGAAACTCCAGCTTCAGGGGATCCAGTACACACTTCTGAGCTCAGCAGGTACCAGGCTCTCATGTATGGATGTATGGATGTATGTACATGCAGAAAAACAAAACAAAACAAAAAACACTCAAAAACATAAAATAAATTAAATCTAAAAAAAAAGAAAAAGGTTAGAAGAGAAAATGTTTTCCTCACACCCAGTATGAAGGATGGGAATGGTGACTAACAACTGTCACCTCAGCACTTAAGAAGCTGAAACAGGAGAATCGCTGTGACTTCAAAGTCAGCAAAGGCTACATAGCTCTAAGCCAGTTTTGGACTATGTAACAAAGATCTTACCTCAAGAAACAAAACCTGACAAATAACAACAAAGACCTAGGAACACTGAGGGGTTTTAATTGTGCCTCAAGCTGCAGTTTCCTACAAAAAAAATTACAGGCTAAAAGCTCAGTGTTCCTAACAGATCTGGAATAATTCTACATAACCTCTACCATTAGTATTAGTAACAACTCAACATTATTAAACAGTCCACAAAATAACTAAGCTCTACTGGTAGCTCTTGTATTATGGAGGCGGGCCCAAGAACAAGAGGATAAGGAGGAAGGCATCCACATTAAAGACTTTGCACTGGGAATCTAATAAAACTATTAGGAGTTCACAGGCCTACAAAACTCCCATCCGCTTTATGTCCAAGTTCAGCTTAACTAAACACTAAAACCTAAACATGCTAAAGGTAGACGGAATATGAATACCCAACGGGACCCTGATATGTATATATACTATACATGTGTAAGTGTATAAAAGAGTGCTCACAAGGAAAATACCATTATTGTTTGTTCTAACAACACCTTCACTAGAAACAGACAAGAAATACTATGTGTGTGGGCATGGACTCCAGGGCTTTGTAGGTGTTAGCTACGTACGTACTATACCACAGAACTACATCCCTAGCCCTTGGTTTTCTAGGATGGCTTTTCTTTCTGTTTTTTTTTTTTTTGCTTTCTTGAGACAATTTTCTCTGTATAGCCCTGGCAGTCCTGGAATGCCTGCCTCTGCCTCACAAGTGCTGAGACTGAAGGTTTCCCATGAATTCTTTGGATCCTCTAGTCTCAGACCCCAAAATGGAGAGATAACTAACAACAAAGGTTTTTCAGAAAGCCATACAAAAACCTACCACTATAGTAGCTTCCTAAACACATACATACATACATATATGTATATATGTATATATATGTATGTATGTATATATGGTATAATAGGTATGAACTACCACACCTGGCCAAAGATACTTTCTGACACCACCTTCTCAGCACAAAAAAGGAGGGGAGGGGTAGCTGGAGATATGGCTCAGCAGCTAAGAGGATTTGCCTCTTTTGTAAAGAACCCCAGTTCAGTTCCCAACATCCAAGTCAATCATTTCCCAACCTCTTGGAACTCTAGCATCAAGGTATCTGTGCTTGTTAGTTTTGTCACCTTAACACAAGCTAGAGTCATCTAGGAACCTTCTCTGAGTGTATCTATCAAATGCCTATTGGCAAGTCAGGGGGGCCTTTTCCTGATTCAGGATTCATGTGGAAAGGCCAAGCCCACTGTGAGTAGTGCCACTCTCAGTAGGTGGTCCTGGCTGGTATAAACAAGCAAGCTGAGTAAGCCATGAAGAACAAATCAGTAAGCAGCATTCTTCCATGTTTCTGCCTTGACTTCTCTCAATGGTAGACTATGATCCAGACATATAAGCCAAACAACACCTCCCAAGATAGGCTTTTGTTTCTGTCATGGTGCTTTATCACAGCAACAGAAAGCAAACAAGATAGTATCTGATACCCTCTTCTGGCTTCCATGGGCACACACACTCATGTACTCAGAGAGACACACATAAATAATAAACCTTTGCCAGGTGTGGTGATTCACTCCTTTAGTAATCCCAGTGCTCATGAGGCAGAGGTGGGATGGTCTCTGTAAGTTTTAGGCCAGCTTGACTAAACATAGACAACTCCAAACCAGCCAGGGCTACATAGTGAGAACCAGTCTCAAAAAAACAAAATTAACAAACAGAACAGTATGAGGGGTCTGGGGAGATGGCTCAGTGGATAACGTGCTTGCTTACTATACAAAAATGAAGACCCAATTTTGAACAGCAGCACCCACCTAAAAAAGCCAGATGTAGCAGTATGTGCCTGTAGTCCCAGCATAGGGGAGGCGTGGGGACCTGCTAGCTAGCTAGTCTAGCTCAGTCAAGTTCAGTGAAAGACCTTTCTCAAAAATAAGATGGAGAATTAATCACAAACCTGAGGTTAACCTCTAGGCTTCACAAGCACACACAAGCACACAGTATGGATTTTTTTTTTATTAACAACAGCTTTTATCTAATGAGGTAGTTACAAATAAAATCTAGGGGATAAGTTTCAGATCCTATTGGAAAGCTTAGGAAAATTTTTTTGGGAGACTGTTCATGCTACTAACTGATTTCAAGACAGAAGTGATATGATGCCAGCATTCAAGAGGTTGAGGTACAGGGATTGCCTTGAGTCTGAGGTCAGCCTGTGCTGTATAGTACAGGCCAAACAGCTACAAAGCAAGATCTTTAAAAAACAAAAACAAAAAACACAGACAATACCCTATTTTACATGAATTCACATCAGAATTAAAACATCTCTTATATTTGAGATTGCAACATGCATGTCTCTGATGGCTTGGGAGAATTCAGTAGGTGCTCTTCAGCCTGGGATTTGTAGGTATACACAAAGCATTTACTGAAAAGTCTGTGTTTTCTTTAACCCACTACTTTCAGGATTCCAATGATTAACTGCAAAGAAGAATCCACATGAGGTAGTGGGTGTGGCCCCAGGCTGCTCCACTGCCTTCTTCCTCACCTTCCTCCCATAAAGACACTGGTAGAAGATCACACCCACTGACCAGACATCGACTTTATTTGAGATTTTTGGTGGCTCTTTCCCAACCACAAAACACTCTGGTGGTAAATACCTAGGAGAAAACAGAAATAAAAATACTCAGAAAATTAAATATGTAAATCTAAGTTGTATACAAAAAGGCAAATAAAGGGCCTTATTAAAAATATAACACTCAGCACTTGAAGGGCAGGGGCAGAGAGAGGTGAAACTCTGTGAACAGTGACGATCAAAACAGCCAGCGCTAAGGAGAAGGACCTTGCCCCTTAATAAACAACCTTGCCTCTCAATAAACAAACAAACATTTTACATGAAATGCACATGTGTGCGCGCACACGCACGCGCGCGCGCGCACACACACACACACACACACACACACTTATACCCAACACCCAGGTTAGAAATATATACAAGTAAATGAAAGACACTCACTCGAACTTACAGAGATGGTAGTGGCATTAAAATATTTTATTTCTCAGTATGTGGAGAGGTGAATATTCTCTCTAGTTTCACTTTGATCACCCCCCCACCCCAGCCTCCTTTCCCAGGATCGTGTCTACTCCAAGTGTTATTCACAAGTTCTGTTGCTGGTAGTATTCTGTAGTAATGGTGACAACTAGGATCACACAGGTTGCGTGGAAGTATTCTACCACAGAGCTATACATTCAGCCTACAACATTTTTTTTAAACATAAGGTGACACAAAAGAAACAAAACCCCTTTTATGATAGCTTCAAACAACAGTTAAAAAGAACAAGAGGTTTCTTTTCACGCTGTCCAAAGGAGACTTATCTAAAATCAATTTTTTAGGGTGCTAAAGATTAAATCAGAGCTTCTATACTAAGCTACATCTCTAGTCCATAAAATTAATAAATGTTTTAAAATCCAAATAAACTCAAGGCCTACAGATCTCTGAAAGCAGAGTCTATTCTGCCTATTTAAGGCAGCATCTGTGGAGAGTTTTATCACAATTCCAATATAAAATCCAGAGGGACACTCAAGTCTGAGTTATCAGGAGATGTATTTTCCTACTCTGGGTGAGACAGCTGAAAGACTAACAAATAGTGCAGTCAAAGCCACACAAAGACCATTATCTAAACCCCTTACCTCCCTAGCACTGGTCTCTAAAGAATCTAGGGAATAGAGGGCTACAACAAACTGTATGGTATGGAAGGTACCTGTGAACATTTAGGAAATCAAAGAAATATGCTTGGAATCCTAGCCACAGCTCTGCTAGAAGGCAGGATTCTGAAGACATTAGATGAATTTCTGTAGAAGTTCAGCCTAAGGAAAACCTTAAAAGGTTAAATTAGGACCCTGCTGTGTTCCTGATATAAAAATCTAAACTTAAATCCTTCTTTGCTCAGCCATTCTTTGTCAAACTTGTTTACCTCCATATTTTTCTCATATTTTTCATAAGACATATGAATGATTACTATGGCCTAAGGTAGACTATTATCTTACAATATACACTTAGACCTAAGATATACACTGAAGGTGTAGCTCAGTGGCAAAGAGTTTGTAGATTGGATTTTCAATGCCACATAAAACAAAACAAACCACTCTAAACAGTGACATATATACAACTCACTATGACTAAAAAAGGGAGTAAAACATTTTTTAAAAAATGTAAGCAAAAGAAAAAGATGATAAGAACAACTCATCCAAGTGGCACTCAAACGTTCTTGGACCCCTGATTTCACAGTTGCTGGGGCTTTATAACACTTCACCCTAAATATGGCTTTGGGTACATAATAACAAATAGAACTTTGATTCTAAAAATGACCGCTGGAAAAAAAATTTTTTTTTTTCAAAAATATATTTTTTTTTCCCCCTGAAGAGGTGGTAGAAGAACAGGGGTAGTGAACTTATCCAAAAGGCAGAGTGGTTAATTTGTTAAGATTTTTAGAATGTAAAAGATAGTTCAACCAAACAGTACATGTCTGATAACCAACTTCTAAGATTTGGTTTCTCTATCTATAAATGAAGAAATAAACTAATTTTTCTATACTAATTAGTATAAAAAACTATTTTTTTATTTACCACAATTCATATCCTCACACAGAAGAAGTGAAGCTCAGAAATGATGCCCAAAGCATAACCTTAGCTTGATTATCTCTTGGTTTTAAGAGAGGGTCTCACTTTGTAGCCATGCTGCTATTGAACTCACCATGAAACACTTGCTTCAATTCTCCTGCCTCGGCCTTCTGAGGCTGTTATTAAAGGCATGCACCCACCACCCTGCCCTACTCACTTATCTTATATATGTGTAAGAGTGTATAGTGCACCCATCATGGTCTATGTAGCTGCGTCTGACCTAGAATTGGCTGTAGACCAGACTGCCATGGACATCACTGCTTCTGCCTTGAGGGCTAGGATTAAAGGCCTATGTCTCCACACTAGCTATCACCTACTCTTCTGAAACAGGCTCTCTCAGTGAACATGGAACCATGTCCTATTCCTAGTAATTGTCCTGTCTCTGCCTCCCACAGTGCTGGAGCTTGCAGCCGTGTAGACATGTTTTATTTATTTTTTTTTATGAGTGCTAAAATTCTAACTCAGGTCCTCATGCTTCGCTGAAGGCAGTCTGACCCACTAAGCCACCTCTCCAGTCTCCCAGCTCATTTATCTTAATCAATGCAGAATTCTGGAATGAATAGTTAAAACCCACACTTATTTAAAATGTTCTAAGCCTGACTATCCTC
>JADRCD010199270.1:0-19817 GCA_019843815.1 Montemys delectorum | reverse complement strand
ACACACGCACACACATACTACATCCCTATGCCCTCAAAGTCCAGATATATCAGATCTCCCTGGTCCTAGAGTTAACAGACAGCTGTGAGCCCCTGACATGGATGCTAGAAATCAAATTCAGGTTTTCCACAGGAGTGGTACACACTTTTAGTAGGCGAGCCTGCTCTCTGGCTCCTCAGTCTTTCTGGGTGTTGGGTTTGTTTGTTTGTTTGTTTGTTTGTTTTTCTAAAGTTTTTCTTTTTAACCTTCATTTTCATTTTATATGTATGGATATTCTTCCTGCATGTATGCCTGCATACCATGTGCATGCAGTGCCCACAGAGGCTTGGACAGCGCTTTGCGTGTAATCTAGAACGGGCGTTATAGGTGGTTGTAAGGTGATTACGTAGATGTGGGAAATGAAACCAGGGTCCTCTAGAAGAGCAACCAGTGCTTTTAAACACGGAACCATTTCTCCATCCCCATATTGTCTTTTAACTGTCATTTTTACCCAAGTGTCTTTAATTCAAATTATTCCATATGCCGAAGTAAGATATTTTGAGGTGGAATGGTTTTAACTCCCATAGTTATTTGGCACTAGCTTAGCCAACAATATCCAGACCTTCCTCGGAGATATATCAGAGGGAAAGTCTTCCTCGGCTATGTCTGGGTCCCTGAAAGCCTCCCTACAACCGTATGAGATACATCCCTTGTTTGGTCTTCACATCACACTGTATCTCACAAAAGCTTGCTCCATTTGGCTAGGTGTCATGGCTCCCAGAATCCTCGCTGTACCTCTACTAGATTTGGAGGTGCTCTATGGGAAGGCTGCATCTTTCTCACATTAGAGCACAGAATCTATGCTTAGACTGTGGTTGCTGTGAGCAGCTCACTCTCCCACAATCCTTCACTCTCAGCAGGCAGAACAGCTACTTTAGAGGTGACCTGGAGACTCACATACCATTTCTGTTGTCTACAGGCCTCTGGACTTCGTGGGGACTTTTAGTAACCGGTGGTCCTATGGAGCTGCCTTCGGGGCCACAGCCAATAAGGTCATGTTCTTGTTCTCAGAAGGCTACCAGCCCCTGAAGGTTCCACAGTGGGCCCAAGGTACCAGGGCTGCCTCACACATCCCGGGGGTGTCTCCTGAACATACTTGCTCTCAGAGGCTGGGGGGGTTATCTGGAGGGGCGAAAGGACATGAACAGCCACATTCTTCTTAGCCTGTTACTTGCCCAAGGTCAATGCTCAGTAACCCACAGACACTACAACCTGCCTAGGAACTTGTCTGCAGTTAGACTCAGAGGTGCTTTAGACAGACATAACCCAGTCACCGGAGGTAGAGTCTTCCTCATCCTCCCCAGCCAGTCCCCTGAGTCTGCTGCCTTCTGACAGCTTCGACTTCTAGGGCTTCTTGAGGAGCGACCCTTTCTCCTTTGTCCATTGGCTGGAGGCCTCTCTTCCCAGGCTCTGTGCTCATGTAAAGGGGCTACTCTGACTGAAAGTTTGGTGAGCGCTCCCATGCTGTCCCAGAACCATCTCTCCACTGTACAAACTCCTCATAGTGCACTGCTGAGGCAAAGTCCAGGAGATGGAGTGTCCCTGGCTTCCTTGTCTGTGTCCCCGTGGCAGGAAGAATGTGCCTCTGTGGCAGCTCATTCCAGACCACTCTGCCCACTCTACTGTCAATAGCCAAAGGAAGAACTCTGGCCGTTTCTGCCATGCAGTGCCTCCCACAGAGTAAAGGTCAGCTTGGATGAGCAAGCCTTTCTTAAAAGCTGTCTATCCATCTCAGAGCTAGCCAGCGGTGGGAACCAATGTGGCCATGGCTTCCATAGAGAGTTCTCTATAGTGTGCATTGCTGGAGCAGTGTGACCATCACCTCCCTTCGAGTACTCTCCACCACACATAACATGCCTGTGTGGGTCTCTGTGATACATTTGGGCGCCTTCTTCTCAGGCTTTTTGGTTCACTGGCTGGTCTGTCTGTGCCTGTGATAATGTGAGCTCCATCTTCGTCTTCATGGTCAGCTGTCACTTGTCATAGGAAGAGGAGCAGGAATGGTTAACAAAGGACATTGCTGCATTCCTCTGTCATGGCCTAGAGCTCTTCCAGTCAGCTCTTTGGGTCCTGAGGCCCTGGCTTCAGCTCAGAACAGAGCACCACAGCTCTCCTGGTCACCTCTGAGTAGAGAGCAGAGGAGCGCACAGCATCTTCTTGGCCTTGTCTCTTTGCAGCCTTTGTGCTTCTCATCGGGGGCATGGAAGTCGGCCTCTCCTACTTCCCCTTCTTTGCCTGCCTGTCCTCAGAGTTCCAGCTGGTCAGCTCCATCCTGGGTTTCGGCTACTCCCTGACCTGGTAAGATGACTCTGCTTGCCTTCTTCTGCACATCTTGGCAGAATACGGCACTATTTCCTCCTTCTAGGCAGGAGGAAAGAAATGGTTTGGAGTTACTTGCAGAAAATGAGAATAACAAGGTTCAGAGTGGGTAGAGGTGACTTGCTCAATGTCTCATGGTGGCTTCTTCTTGGGGGTACTTCTGAGACTTCCAAATGTCTGTCCAGGATGCTGTGTGCCTCCTGAGAGAATGCCCGTGGTTAGAATATTCCTGGAAGCCAGGAATTAAGGAATATTCACTTCTGGAAACTGATAAGGGTCTCCATAGGGGAGGTAGGAGCCCCATGTCTATGGCCTCTCCTAGAGAAAGTTGTCATGTCTCTGCTTGGCATTCAGGGCCATCCTGGCCTGGCCTCTTCCTCCTCCACCAGCCCCTAAGCATGTCCAGTGCATACTCTCAGTCACATGGTTTCCTACATTCCATTGTATCTTCATTTACTCATTCAAAAGCCATTCTTTATGATCCTCATGGACTTTGATCCCTGGGCCTCTGTGTTCCTATTCCTTGTGTAGAGGAAGGCTGGGAGAGGGCTTGACTCATGTTGACTGACTTCGGCACTGCACACTTATGCAGAGCTGGCACCAGGGATCATCTGCCAACTGAGTGACCTGCCTTGGAACAGTTATACTCATGAGTCCCTGAGGCCCAGTCCTGGCTCCCTCTCCCTGCCACCCATCCACTCCTACATTCAGCAGGAGCCTCAGTCACTGTCAAGAGACCTGAGACCTTGCTCTGGCTCTATGTGTCTGTAAGTGGCTTGGACAAATCACTTGCTGACCCTGGACTTCTGCCTCCTTGAATGCTAGAGGAACATGTGTATGCCTCCCTTGTCTACAAGGACTCTGAGATGTGTTCCCCATCAGGGCAGACCCAGAAAATATAGTATTCTACTAGCTACAAGGAAAGACCCGATCAGGAAGGGACAGAAACAGTCCTTCTGGGAGGTGGCAGGCGGCATCTGGGCTCTGTTCCTGAGGCTGTGTGGGCTGTGCTGGGACAGAAGCCAACCCTACCCTGCTTCTGCTCTGCAGGTTTGTGGTTACTGTTCTTCAGATCTCACAGTGTCCCCATGGGCAGGTAAGTCACTGACCTTGCTCAGGGTGTTCAGTCACCACCTCAGGGCCACCAGGCTCTATGAGCTCAGAGGAGCCCTCTCTAGGCTTCAGTTTCCCCACCTGTGGGGGAGGGGAGTGGGCATTGCTCACCCTGCTTCTGTTTGTGTAGCGTCTTTCACTCGCTGTGCTGCTTGGTCATTGAACCTACTTTACAGGTGAGGAAACTATGCCAACTTTGCCAAGGAAGTCGCAGGAATGAGCAGAACTGGGAGCCTGGGCATTGTCAAGGCTCATTTCTGCCCATTCTAGTTAGCCCCAGCCTCTCTTGCTGTAAAATTGGATCATTAGACAGGCACAGCCTTTCCAGCAGGACCAGCCATTCATTGCCTTCTCAGAGCTGTTGAAAGTTGCAGGCTTGGTGTCCGAATCCAGAAAAGGAGAAAATGAAGAGGCTATTGTTAGTCAGGTTCATGCCATTCTGTAAAAGCTCCATTTGGTTGAACAGTGACAACTTCAGGGGCTGTGGTAAATGAACGTATTTCTCTAGATTCTTGCTTCCAGAACCCCAGGAATGGACTCTCTTTAACTGACTACCTCTAGCAATGGCCAGCTTGGGACTAAAGCCAGTTTTTCAACCTCCTTCCCCACCCCTGCCCCTTCTGCCTTGTGACTGTCCCGCTTGTAGGCAGTAGGCAGCAGGGGGTCCTGAGGCTTAGTAGGCCTCCTCTCTGCATGTTTCCCCAAGTACAAGCCTGCACTGTCAGCAAGTCGCTTGTTCTTTGTCTGCCCTTCCTTCTCAGGGTCTCTCATGATGCACTTAGACGGGTTCCCCGGAAGGTTTGGGGGAGTCGGGAGGTTAACAAAACAAAACAAAACACTATGAATACTTCCTTGAGAAGCCTGTTAAACGTTCTGCCACCCAACTCCCAACCATGTGGTGTTATTGGTCCTTCCTCCCTCCTCCCTTTTGTCTCCTCCCACCTCTTTTTATCCCTCCCTCCATTCATCCCTCTCTGTCCTTGTATTTCTTCCTTTCCCCACCTCCACCCCCTCCTTCCATCTATCTACCCACCCGTTTCCCAGTCTCTCACATTTCCCCAAAGGGACATTCACTTTTTTCATTATATTAAAACAAACAACAAAACAAAGCAAAACCAAACCAAAAAGCTGTTTTCATAACATGAAAGGGCTCAAAATTTTCTATCCAGGGTTTGCGGGACTCCAAATCCATTTTTTCTTCTGTCAGTGTAGTGGGAGCAGGAATTGGCTGATCACGTAAGAAGAGGGAACAGAGATTGGCTGACCATGTAAGGGAGGAGAGCAAGATTGGTTAACCACGGGGGCAGAGTGGGGCGTGTCAGAGATTGGCTGACCATATAAAGCAAAGATTGGTTAGTGTTTTAGTTTAGAGAAGGCAGCTCTGCGTGGCAGGCAGAGTCCTGTCCTATCTTCATAGCAATATTCTGACCTTACTTCACTGCAGCCTACCAGTTCCCTGACACGCCCCACCCCCGTCTCTGTTTCTGTTGCAGTTTCTGGGGAGGTTCGAGACTGTCATTTTCTACTGGCCCTCACTGTTGTGCCTGGGTTTCCTGCTGGGTCGTTTCCTGCACATGTTCCTTAAGGCTCTGCCTGTCCACCTGGGCCTGGAGCCGCATTCAGTGAGTGTTGTTGGACGTTGATTTCCGGCTGCCTTGAGAGCAGGGCTCTGTTAACTGCTTCTCACAGGCTTTCCTGCACAGTCTCTCTGGTGAGGGAGACAAGCCTCTTGGAGCAGGGGCTGGCTTAGCCTGGGCTAGAATTGTTGAAAAGGACCAGCTCTCTGGCCTTTGGGGGAACGCAGGAGCCTGACAACGTTGAAGGCCGCTCCTAGGCATGACCGGTGCTGGGACTGCTAAGCTTGATTCCAAATCCTGGCTTCCATGTCGATGACCCCTTAAGGGACCAAACCCTAGCAAGCACATCTGTGAGCCAGCACATCCCCTCCTTCCTCACAGGAAGAAAAGTCGATGCTGGAGGCCCACCAGGCGGAGCATGTGAAGCAGCTCTTGAGCAAGCCCCGCCCGCAGTAAGCGCTCTTCTGCCCCTTAGCCCCCGCAATTTGTACCAGGCCTCTCTGACAGGTCAAGGGATGGTGGAGAGACACTTCAGGAGTCCGTGCTGATAACAGAAACCAACCCAAAGCAGAACAAAGCAGGGGGGAGACTGGGGATTGGGGCTGGGGGGAGCGAGACTCTAGAAAAACTTTAAGAGTCCGTTTCAGGCTAACTGGACCCGAGACTTAAGAGACAATTTAAGGACTGTTTGCTTAGTGCTCCATACAGCGCTCCTAAGTGCCTGGGCCGCACTCTGGGTGAGCTTTCCCCCCACTGTAGTCTCCAGACTTTAGGAGGAAAGATACATTACACTTTCCATTAAAAAAAAAAAAAATCATTTGAGCATGTTCCCTTGGGTCAAATGCCAGCTGCAATCAATTACTCTGTCTAGATGATTGGCTGAGTCCATTTCATGGGACAGAAGAGAGACAGGAACAACAACCTCACTAAGTAGTAAGACCCACAGTGGGATAGTTAGCTTCCCACCGGAGCTTCTTAGATGGTCCAGCCCAGCTCTCCTCCGCCTCAAGCCACTGCTCATATTGAGTGGATCCCAGAGAAGGGATTATCTTGTCCCAAATCACGGAGTAGCAAAGTTCCTACTATGGTGAGAGTTAGCTCTGGAGAACTGTATTTGAAATAATACGGGCGCTAACAAGACTCAGGTGTATTATTTTATCATATGTAAGAACTCTGGAGGTAAGCATTCCCCAGTGACCATAGAGGACACGTGCTGCCTCATGGGCTCCAGCCTGGACTAGCCGCTAATCTGCATTTCTGAGGACAGATTGAAGGAAACAAGACAGAACAAAAGGAGTTCTGCCCTAAGTCTCACATCACACTCAGGGTGACAGAACCTAGTCAGAGACTCTTAGCTGCTAGAGAAGTTGGAGTTTCGGGGTTTATTTATTTATTTATTTATTTTAGTTTTTGTTTGCTTTGGTGTTTTTGTTAACCCTTTGCCCTATTCCTTAAACTCCAGTCTTTGTCCTTAAGGATGAGGGACGATGGGAAGCTCAGGGAACTTCCAATGCTCTTTTCTGGGTGTTCATTCACAGAGAAGGAGAAAAGTCTTGGTTTCAAACCAGAGTGTATGAATGGGACCCCTGCTTCCAGTTCCCCAGCAGGATGATCGGGACCCTGGTGCTGGCGTTCATCTGCCTCTACCTTGTAAGTAGGTCCAGGAAAATCCTTTCCTAGTTTTTTGGTTTTTTTGTATTTTGTTTTTGATTTTTGGTTTTTCAAGACAGGGTTTCTCTGTATAGCCCTGGCTGTCCTGGAACTCACTCTGTAGACCAGGCTGGCCTTGAACTCAGAAATCCGACTGCCTCTGCCTCCCAAGTACTGGGATTAAAGGCGTGCGCCACCACGACCTGGCTCCTTTCCTTTCCTATTTTGTGAACAGTGCAGAGTCCAGTCTGGGGTCACCGAGTCTTTGGGACAAGCAGTGTGTGCCTGAAGTTTGAGTCAGATGGGAAACGTGGTGAGTTAAGGAAGTACAGTGATCAACCCTTTGACCTGCAAGGACCCTTCACCCATGTCATGACACTCACTGGAGAGTTATCCAGCACAAATAAAACTGGTGGTGGCTCACACCTTTACTCCCAGCAAACAGGAGACAGAGGTGGATTTCTGTTAGCTCAAGGCTAACCTAGTCTATATAGTTCTAGGCTAACCAGGGCTACATAGTGAGACCATGTCTTCCCCCCCCCAAAAAAAAAAATCATGTGATAAAATTTGACATGGACTAACAGTTGATAAGGAAAAATGTTTTATATCATTTGATATGCTAAACTGACCTAGGAAAATTGATAGAAATAATGATCTCTAAAGAAAACATACAATTATAGACAGTAAGTTATGCTGTGAAAAATTACCAATCCCCCCATCCCATTTCTCTTTCCAAGACCAGGCTTCTCTGTGTAGCTCTGGCTGTCCTAGAACTTACTTTGTCGACTAGACTGTCCTCAAATTCAAGCTCTGCCTGAAGTAATTTATTTGAGTGACTTAAAGATGGATGTGGAAAGGTAGAATTGATTTATAGTATGGATCAAAGCTGAACTATATTTCATTTGCTTTTTATTTTTTTTCTCAAGAAAACACATTCAATGTTAATAAAATTCTCACTTCAATGTTTCATCAGATATAAGATTAAAAACATTGTACATGCTCTAAATCATTGGAAATACAGTTGGCTGAGTCAAGGGCAGCTGCAGTAGGCAGATATAAATGGCAAAGCCTCATTATCTTTGCTTGTTTCAAAGGTGGGGATGATGTTTCTTTAGAGTCAGCTTGTTGTTCAGGTTTTAAAAGAATTCATTAATTAGGTTATACCAAAGTATGGATGCCATTTTAAATGCCAGTGGCTCGGCACTATGTGCCCCTCCCCAACCGCGCTGCCAAGGGTGCGTGCAGGTGGGGGAGGCAGCTCTCTTCTTTGCAGTCACTCAAGCACCCAGCATCCTCTATCCTGTGTCTCTCCATTCCTAGGACCTCATGGCCATCCAGTCAATAGCAGGAAGGGAAAATAGCGAAATGCTCACAGAGGGTTTCCCTAGAGTAGGTGTGTACCACCTTTCCCTTCTGCTTCTCTTCCATTGTCCAAATAGGGTCATGGGGTCAAACCTAACACAAGGAGGCTGGGAAATGTAGTACAATTCTGTGACTAAAAAAGGGAGAATGATTTTTTAGTTAATTAGTTTAATGTACTTGGTTGTATAAATGTGTGTGTGTGTGTGAGTGAGTGTGTGTGTGTGTGTGTGTGTGTGTGTGTATGCATGTGGGGGCCAGAGGATCTTCTTCAATTGTCTTCATTTATTTCATTAGGCAAGTCTTTCACTAAACCCAGATTTTAGCAATTGGACTATTCTCTAGCTAACTTGTTGTGGAGAATCTGTTCTCTAGCACTGAGATGTCAGGTGGCTGTCATGCCCCCCAGACTTTTATATGGGTGTTCAGGATCTGAACTCTGATGGTCACAATTATTACAAGTGCTTTATCCCCTAAACCATCTCTCAAGCCCCAACCCCTTGTTTTTTTGAGATTGGGTCTCCCACTGAGACCTAGAGACTCTGATTAGACTAGGCTGGGGAGGGAGTCACTGAGATCCTGGGATCTGACTGTCTCTGCCTCCCCGGCTCTGGGGTTGCAAGCCTGTACCACCATGTTGAATTTTTTATGTGACTACTGGGGATCAAATTCAGGTCCTTGTGCTTGCTGTGAAAACACTTCATCCACTTAGCCATCTCCCTATCCCCCAGAGGATGGATTTGAAAAAAACAACTGAAGCTCTCTGCAGCATTGAATAACTCACTTGGCACTGTGGTGTGCTTTTAGACTTTATTGAATGTCTGTCGTATACTAAGCACTGTCTTAAAAGCTAGGAGAGGGCAGAATGATGTACCAGCATAGTCCTAGCCAGAGAGAAGCTGTGGGTTCAAGAGAAGGAGTAATACACGGAGGGAGAACTCTGCCATTGTAAGAGAGAAAGAGAGATGGGGGAGGCGTTCTGCAGTCCAGTGAGTTATTCTGGACTAAGAAACTGCCTGGTGTGATTGGGTTACCTCACTCAGGATGATACTCTCCAGATCCATCCATTTCCCTAAGAATTTCATAAATTCATTGTTTTTAATAGCTGAGTAGTACTCCATTGTGTAGATGTACCACACTTTCTGTATCCATTCCTCTGTTGAGGGACATCTGGGTTGTTTCCAGTTTCTGGCTATTATAAATAAGGCTGCTATGAACATGGTGGAGCATGTGTCCTTATTACATGATGGAGCATCTTGTGGGTATATGCCCAGGAGTGGTATGGCTGGGTCCTCTGGTAGAACTATGTCCAATTTCCGGAGGAACCGTCGGCCTTGTGAAGGCTTTGTGCCCTAGTGTAGGGTAATGCCAGGGCCAATAAGTGGGAGAGGGTGGGGTGGCAGGCATTGGGAGGGGGGAGGCAAAAGGAGTTTGTTCTTGTTGTTTTTGTTTGTTTGTTTGTTTTTTGGAGGGGAACCTGGGAAAGGGAAAATTTATATGTAAATAAGGAAAATATCTAATAAAAAAATTAAATAAAAAAAAAAAAAAGAAACTGCCTGGTGATGACAGCGTTCACTCTACTCTCAAAAACAAACATGATATGGTTGTTGGAGAAAGAAGATGATGGCAACCAGAAAAGCAGACGCGTGGTGGTTCGCAGACAGGACACTGGGCGAGCATTGCTATCATGTAGACTACCTTCTTCAGTGTAGCTCCTGTTTAGATCAGTGAAGGGGGCCGTGGGAGATGTGGCTGGTCTTGCTCCTAGGGTCACACTTTATCTCCAGATTCCATTATCTTCAAGTGTTCTTGAGTCATTCTGGGTGACAAACAAGCTTGCATACTGTCATGTTCAAGAGATGTTTGACTGCCTAGAAGAGGCTGGCCTCAAGCCCTAAGGACGTTTGTGTTTGTCATGCTGACCTGGTCTCAGGAGACCTTGACACCTGTGCTCTGCATCCCCAGTTCATCGTCATTGAGTTTTGTGTGTTTCTACATGTGAGAGACAAGCTGGACATGTTTGAAGAGAAGCTGCAGAGCTACCACACCCATATGAACCAGACAGGGACCTTGACCCCAGTCATCCAACAGGTGAAAGAAATGATCAGCGTCACTAAAGGTAAGACAGCCCACTCCCATCTTCCAAGTAGCATTCACACTGCCTGACCAGGTGCCTGGATTTCCTTTGTGGGAGAGTTGATTTGTGCCTTCCTGGGTCCGATAGGACAGAGGGCTGAGGCTGAAGTGAGCCTACCAATAGAAGTTTCTCATTTTAGTTGTTGTTTTAATTTTCTATCCTGCTGTGGTGATAAAGCACACTTGCAAGAGCAACACAGGGACGAAAGTTTATTCTGGTTCGCAGTTCTGGGCACAGTCCATCATACAGGGAAATCAAAGTGGCAGGAGCTTGAATCCATGGGTCACAGCATGCCCACAGTCAGGAAACACAGAGACAAGTGCATTTTGGGCTCAACTCCCTTTCTCCATTGAAACAGTCCAAGCGTGGGGATGGTGCTACCCATAGTGGACAGGTCTGCCCATTTCATTACATGCAATCAAGATGATCTCTCAGACATGCTGTGGTGGTTTTAATTACAGTCATGCACAGGCTCATATATTTCAACGTTTGGTCTCTAGTTGGTGGTCCTGTTTCAGAAAGCTTAGGAGGTGTGGTCTCGATGGAGAAGTATGTCACGGGAGGGGGACCTTGAGAGTTTGAAGATCCACACTAGTTCCAGTTGTTTTCTCTGCTCCCTGCTTGTTATTGAAAATATGAGCTCTCAGTTGGTGCTTCAGCCGCCATACTTGCCCACTCCCATGCCTCCCCATCATGACCTTAACAGCTGTAAAGTGACTTTTCATTGTGTTTTTAATTTGCATCTTCTGAAGATGAATAATGAACATTTTTCTATGTTTCTATTGGGCATTTGAGTGGAGAATATCTTTTTGAGCCCCCCCTTTTTTATTGGTAGCAGGAAAGGTACTTATGAAAGAAGCTTTCTTAGAAAATGACATAATCTAATGATCTGTACATCATCTGGTGGAAGAGGAGATGTCCACTGTCTCCCATGTGAGAAAGAATAGTGGACAAACTGTCAGGATAAATGCCTGTGGGAAAGATGATAAATGACGGTCTTAGTCAGTGTTCTGTCACTGTGAAGAGACACCATAACCCAGCAACTCTTATAAAAGAAAGCATTTAATAGGGGCTGGGTTATAGGTTCAGAGTTTAGTCCATTATTGTCATGGTGGGAAGCACGGCATTGTACAGGCCAGCATGGTGCTGGAGAAGGAGCTGAGAGTTCTACATCCAGATCCTCAGGAAGCAGGTAGAGAGAGAGTCACTGGGCCTGGTTTGGGGCTTCCGAAACCTCAAAGATTGCTCCCTAGTGGGACACTTCCTCCAACAAAGCCATATCTATTCCAACAAGGGTCACACCTCCTAATCCCTCCCAAGTAGTGCCATTCCCTAATAGCTAAGCATTCAAACCTATCAGCCTAGGTGGACCACTCTTACTTAACTACCACAATGAGTAAGGCACTTACTGTGCAAGCAGGACAATGTGAGTTTCCCCACAAAAACTTAGGAATAATGGAAAATGCTTGTAATCTCTGGAGACAGGGAGATAGGGAGATCCTTGGGGCTTACTGGCCCACTAGCCCATACCCTAGATTCCAGTGTGAGATACTGTCTCAAAATAGCAACAACAACACAAAAACCTATGTGCACAGCTCCTCAGGAACAATACTCAAGGTTGACCTCTGACTTCCTGTACACATACATATTTATGCAAACGAAAAAAAGGTAGAAGCAGGTGCACACACACATACACAGAGAGAGAATTGGGGGGGGCAGGGAGAGGGAGAGAGAGATGGAGACGGAGACAGACAGTCACAGGACAAATCAAAATCTCCCTCTTGGTCTTATTTTTCTCTTCTATAAAATGAGACTTAGATAAACAAACGGCTTGAAGATTCTGTGGCATTGATGTCTTATGTATGTAACCCGCCAAATATTCCTGTCTTATTTTCTTTTCTATTGCTGTGACACCATGACCAAGGGAACCTATGAAAGGCTTTGTGTGGGTTTGTGGCTCCAGAAGAGTAAGAGTCCATTGTGGCAGGAAGGTATCACGCAGTGTGGCGGCTGGAGCAGAAGCTGAGAGTTCCCATTTTGAATTGCAAGCAAGAGCCTTTAAACTCTCAAGACTGGCCTCTGCAGTGACATGCTCCCTCCAACAAGGTCTCCTCTTTAAACCTCCCAAGCAGCGCCACCGAGTGAGTCCCAAGTGTCCTAACAGCCGAGCCTATGAGGAACATTCTCACCAAACTACCACAAGCCCTTCAGTCAGTGGTTCTCAACCTGTGGGTCATGACCCCTTTGGGAGTGCCATATCAGATGTTTACATTACAACTCATAGCAATGGCAGAATTCCAGTTATAAAGTGGCAACGAAATAATTTTATGGTTGGGGGGGTCACCACAACATGAGGAACTGTATTAAAGGGTCACTTTTGTCACTACCGTCTCGACCAGCAAGAACGATGCAACCCGAGAGCTCTTCTTAAAGCAGTTTATTCAGGAACCTTGAACATTCTTATTCTGACTTCTGACTTTCTCCCCCCAGAGGGCAATCCCCCAGGCCCTTAAATGCTCTATCCTGAGCCTATCTCAGTAAGCCACATGATGCGTGCAGATAGGTTGCCAAATGCGGAAGCAAGCCATGCAAACAAGCACAGCCAAATAAGGAGTTGCTTATCACTCTAGCGCTCCAGCAAGGAGTGGAAGCCGGCACCATCTTAGGGCGCAGTTCAGACAGCTCTCTACAGGTCACAGCATTAGGAAGATTGCAAACCATTGCACAAGTCATAAGACACCTGTAGCAATGGGACTTTCTTCCCATTACGACCACCAAGCTGAGAAACTGTCAAAGCCAGAAGGGTACACATTTGGTATGAATTACTTCCTTATAGCTCTGTGGTCACAGGAAGAACTAAAGCAACAGCAGCGGATCCTTCCATATGGCCAGGCTTTACTGTGGCCTGTGAACATTTTACACAACCTTAGTGTCGATTTGTGTTCAGTCTGATGAGTCTTTGAGCTCCATACCCAAAGAAGAGCATTTATTCTGCAAGTGCAGTAGCGTCCACTCTTTTGCTTTTTATATTTATTTTTACTTTCAGTGTATGTGTACCCTGCATGCCTGGTGCCCTCAGAGGTCAGAAGAGGGTCTCAGATCTCCTAGAACTGGTTATGATGGTCTTGAGTCATCTCTTCAGTAACACCATTCTTTTGATTGTGAACCTTAGTCTCCAAAGACTGAGCTCTCTCTTCAGGTTTCTTTTTGTTTGTTTTTTGGAGGTTTTTTTTTTTTTTTTTTGTTTTTTTTTTGGGTTTTTCGTGACATGGTTTCTCTGTGTAGCCCTGGCTGTCCTGGAACTCACTCTGTAGACCAGGCTGGCCTCGAACTCAGAAATCTGCCTGCCTCTGCCTCCCAAGTGCTGGGATTAAAGGCGTGTGCCGCCACCACCCAGCTTCAGTTTCATTCTTAATGTTATGACAGTCTCCCTTTCTGCCTCTGGTCTGGCCAAGTGTTTTTGTTTTGAGCCAAGGTCTCATGTAGCCTTGGATAGCCCTGAGCTAGATAGAATGGAAGTCCTTGAATTTCTGATGTCCTGGCTCCACCCCCCACTTCCAGGTGCTAGGAGTCCACACGACATACCCCAGCTCTTGTTTTCCCTTTCTTGCCTGCTTGCTTGGGTCAGAGCCTCCTTTACAATTCCGGCAGAACTGATGAGAGTGGACGCTGCATTTTCTTGTTTTACAGATGGGGGGAGTGCTGTTCACACTGAAGGATAATGTCCGGTGAGGTGTTTCTTGCAGAAGCCCCTTCACAGGGGGAAGAAATTCACTACTCTTTCTAGTTTGTTGTGTGTTTGTGAAAAAGGTTCTCTCCGCCTAAAGAGAGGCAGCCCTACTGATGCTCTGAGCTAAGTAGGTTGAGTTAAGCAAGTGAACTTTCCCCCTGTTTCTGTAGCCCTCTCTCCTGAGCACCTAGAGTCTCTCTGAAAGCCAATTAGAGCCCATGAGGGTGTGTACTGATTGTCAACTTGGCAGTGTCCTAGATCTCCTCGGAAAGAGCTTGTGGGCATGCCTGTGAGGGGTGTGCTTTGTTATGTCACCTGAGGTAGGAAGACTGACCCTAAATGTGAATGGGACCATTTTATGAGTCAGGTCCTGGAGTGAACAAGAATAAGAAAGGCTGCTGGGGGCCAGCATTTGTCTCCCTTGGTCTCCTGGCTGTAAATGCCAGGGCAGCAGCTACCTTACACTCATGCCTCCATGACTCCCCACCATGACCACTATGATGAACTGAACCAACAGAAAAGAGCCAAGACCGAGCCTAAACAGCGGAACTCGCTGAACGAAGAGAGCTACAGCCTCTTGATAACAGAAGTTCTGTGATCAGTGCCCCACCTCCACTCTATCGGAAGTCAGCTATCATTGTATTTTCCATTCATGGGGCCTACTGATGCTGTGGATCATGCATAGCCTTCCCAAAATTAACTGAATGTAGTTGGAACATTTTGCCATCAAAGGTTTCAGAAGACCATGTAGGAAATCACCTCTACCAAGGATGTGTGTGTGAAACTGGGCACCAGCTCACCCACAGGGAAGGAAGAAAAGGAGAGGAACAGGCTTGCCTAGACCTTGCTGACAAGGATCTGTGCTCTGCACTGATCCACTCTGTAGCTCTGCAGTTCCACTACAGGTGTGTTTTTACAAGCCCTTTCATGTCAGCCTTTGTATTTCAGGTGTGTGGGTAGTGACCATTTTGCCTGCTGCCCTCACGTGTGTCACCTATCTCTTCCACATTTTGGCCTGTTACAGGTAAGAGAGTTTCTAAGGAGTCATTCCCATGACTTCAGCCAAAAAAAAAAAAAAAAAAAGAAAAAAGAAAAAGAAAAAGAAAAAGAAAAAAGAAAAAAAGCATGTGTTCCTTACCCAGAATCTCTGACCAGTATCTGACCAGTACCTGCTTGGCTTAGTGTGGCCATGGGGAGTGAAATCAAGGCCCAGGTGTGGCCAAACACACCTTTGGTTGAGAAGAATATAAGCTAAACTCTCAGGTTGGACATCTATGATGATCTACCATTATGCCATTATGCTCAGAGTCTTCTTGCCACCTTTGCCCCATCCTTGGGAGGTGAGTATTTCCTCTCAGTGTTTACACTTGACAAAGCTGAGACTCAACAAGAATAAAATGGCGTGCTCAAGCTCTGAGCAGAGGAGGAAGTCCTCTTGAGACCTTGGTAGTATGCCTTGTGTATTCTGTTTCACTGTTAGGAAACAAAGCTGTTCCAATCTTCAGGGCTAATAAGCCCGGGCTCCTAGCAGGTAAGTCTAGCTCGAGGGAGACTCTGTAGAGGTCGAGTCCAGAGGTGAGCATCTACCTCAAGAACAGTAGTGCAGGAAGAGGCTGCATGCATGCTTGTGTTTTCTCTCTGTATGTGTCTCTGTGTCCCTGCATATATTTTGTACCTTGCTAGACACTTCCTTCTTTAGGTTAAGGAATTTTTCTTCTATGATTTCTGTTGAAAACATTCTCTGTGCTTTTGCTCTGGATTTCTTCTTTCTCTATTCCTATTCTTTTTAGGTTTAGTATTTTCATAGTGTCCCAGATTTCCTGGATGCTTTGAGCTTGGGCAGGTTTTACATTTAACATTTTCTTTGACCAAGGTATCAAACTTTGTATTTCGGTGTTAGTGTCTGAGATTCTCTTCCATCTCTTGTATTCCATTGCCGAGGCTTGCCTCAGAGGTTCCCACTGGAGATCCTAAATGGTTCACTTCCAGTTTCCCCTCCATTTGGGTTTTCTTTATTCTGTTCTCCCTTTCGTTTCTTGAACAGTTTTCTCCATTTCTTTCCACCGTTTGCGTTGCCGTGGCTGCTTTCATCAATGGATCTATTCATATCCTCTTTAAGATCCTTGATGATAGTCCTAAAAGCCATTTTGAAGACCTTGTCTGTTTCTTCAACAATATGCCATTTCTCACGGTCTACTCCTGTAGTACCGTAGTGGAGACACACTGTCCTGGCTGTTATTGGTTGTGTATTTATGCTGACATCTGGGTTTGGGATGACTGCATTTCTAGGTGTTGATATCTGGTCTCATCTTTGTTGGGTGTGTTTTTCCTTCCTTGGTTTCTGTTGCTCTCTCTCTCTGGATCTTAGGAGCATGTGGCAGCTATGGGCTGCCTGCTAGGGAGTGCTTCTGAATTCCAACTAGGTGTGGCCACTGGAGATCCCAAGAGGAACTTATTTCTAGATATTGGGGGCTGATATAAGGAATGGAGATGGACAGAAGGGCCAAAGGCTAAGAGCATCCATAGGAGGGAGGAACACTGGGTCTGCCATGAGGATCTGATTCCCTGGCTGGCATGGCCAGTGGAGAGAATGCCTGGGGTGCTGGCAGCTGATGTTAAGGCATGGGTGAGGAGGTGGTAGGATCTGCTCAGTTCCCTCAGAGTCGAGGCCAAAAGCTACATTTCTCCTTTCAGGCTAAGAATTTCCAACTCAGTGATCATGCCAGCTGGGAAAAGACACTCGAGATTGAGTAAAAAGTGTGTGTGTGTGGGAAAGTATTGCACAAATGTGAGTGTGGCGTAGGGACAGAAAACCTCCAATCTGACCTTCACATATAGGCCAGGAGCTGGACAGGGGTATCCGTGCAGTTTTAAAAGTGACAGCTAGCTGGGCAGCTGTGGCACATGCCTTTAATCCCAGCACTTGGGAGGCAGAGGCAGGTAGATTTCTGAGTTCAAGGCCAGCCTGGTCTACAGAGTGAGATCCAAGACAGCCAGGGCTACACAGAGAAACCCTGTCTCGAAAAAAACCAAACAAACAAAAACCAAACAAAAAACAAAACAAAAAAAAAAAAAAAAAAAAAAAAGCGACAGCTTTTTCTTTCTATCCCAGCTAGCTCCCAAATAAATGAGACAGAGACTGTAAGATTTATTTAACCAAGCTTTAGGCACAATAGCTGAGCAGTACTAATGTATTCTAATGTTCTAAGCCACATCTGGCTACTTCCCAGACAAAAACAGGGGTGTGGGAAATGAAGTGGACAAGATGGGAATCTATGAGGGGTTGTTGCCCCTTTAAAGTTTTTCTGTTTAAAAATGTGTTATTAGACATGGTGGTGTGTAGGCTTAGATTTTTCAAATCCTACTTTAATAATGATTCTTAAAAGCATCCACCTCCCTTCTAGCCCACCTCCTACCACAGGTAGTGGAAAAGAAAGGTTACTAGGAAACAAGCATTGTAGACCTGCTTAGAAATAGTACATTGGGGTGATTCTTTGCTGTCAGCAGTCCAGTTCTCTAGCACAACACCAACACGAATCAGCAATGGCAGTCCAGGCCACTCAGCAAATCACCACTCGCAAATCAGCAAAGGCAGGTCAATCCAGAAGAAACCTCAAGGCTCTGCCAATCAGCCTGAGTCCAAAGAAGCAGCAAGAAGCCTCCCAGATATCACGAGAAGTTCTTTGGCGAGTTACTGTCTGTGAAGTCATGACAAGAAAAGATCAGCAACTCGATGCAAGGCAGACCAATGCCAGAGCCTCCTCCCACTGTCTGTGGGGTCATATATTTTTTTCTAAACATCATAATCCTCTCAGGTGTCTGCTTCAGCAAAACATCGTTTCACCTGTCTGCCCCAGCAAAACATCATATGACATAACTGAGTTTCAAAAGAAACCAGAATTTTCTACTTCAGTGGTACATGCCTCTAATCCCAGCACTCAGGAGGCAGAGTAGTCATATCTCTGTAAATTCAAGGCTGGTCTGGTCTACATAGTGAGTGCCAATACAGCCAAGGCTATGCAGAAAGACCCTGTCTCAAAACAAAACAAAACAAAACAAAACAAGACAAAGCAATGTATTATTATTGTATTGTGGATGTGTGCCTGATGTGTTTCTGTGGGTGCACGTGACATGGGATGTGTGGAGGTCAGAGGACAACTTGTGGGAACTGGCTCTCTCCTTCTACCATGTGAGTCCTGAGGGTTGAACTCAGGTCAATATAGGCTTTGCAGTAAGCACTCTTACCTGCTGAGCCATCTTGCCCATCCTTGATTTTTTTTCTTTATGTTGCTATAAGGTTAAGCTATCAACAAATTGACTTCCTGGTATTTACTGTTTTAAAAATACTATTAAGTAGTATGCATTCACCATAACAGAATAAGAAGTATAGAAAGTAGAATGAAGAAAAACCATACATATTCTCACCCACCAGATTCAATTGCTGTTATGACTTGATCAGTATGTATTGTTTTTATGAACTATAGCAACCCTGAAGACTGAAGAGAAATCAGAACTCTGCCGGGAGAGGCAGCTGACACCCACTGACTGCCCCAGGCCTCCACGGGCCTTTTCACTGAGCTCGGACCCCACAGAAAGCATCACGGTTATGAATGTCACCTACTTTCCCTCTTCCCCAGAAAGCACATGAAGAGGCTGTGGGCTGGAGACAAACACTTCCTCCCTCAGAAGTTCCACAGTCCCTCTTCAGCAGCGAGTGTGGTGAGTCTATAGGGGAGCTGAGCCACACCTGACAGGGCAGCAGGTGAGCAGGAGCACAGAGAAGTCAAGCCAGGCCCCCGTCCTGAGACACAGCCATGAGAGGAACCTGCTTCCGTTAATGGGTTACCCTCAGATCAGGTGGGGTCCTAGGTATAAGGCTTGAGGGGAGTCTCCCACTCTATTCTGACACCCCCTTTTTTTCCTTCTAACTCTCAGGTGGCCATTGCAAGGTACTCGGGCTGGCAAATAGCCTACATCCTCTGGGGTAAGTGCCACCCCATGACTCATGTGACACAGTGCATGTTTCCTGGGCACCTGCAGAGCCACAGCTGTGAGGGGAGACACAGAAGGGCTGGAGAAGCAGCCATAGCTTCTAGCTTTGGGGACTTTGGAGAATGGTGGAGAAACACCATTAACATCTCCCCTCTGCCTCCATCTCACTGGCTGCCTGTGCTAAGGGCATCAGGGAGCAGAGGGGGAAATGGTCCTCCACGCCAGCTCAGAACTCAAGGGCTTTCTAGGGCAGTTGACGTTTGAACTGCATCCTGGACAAGCAGAAAGATAGGAAAATCATGCTAGGCAGAGGAAACAGCACCGGCAGGTGTGCCAAGGACCTCTGGTGGAAGAGGGCAGAGGTCAGGTTTGCCTGCCTATGGAAGTGGGCCAAGACGGACCCTAGTGATACCTTCTACTGCATCTCCAGGCTACCTCATCATCCATGTGGTACAGAGCCTCTGTGGGATGATGCTCATGTACGGCCTGGTGTTGCCCATCGTCCACCACCGAGGACTGGAGATGCTGCAAGGACTTGGCCTTGGGGTGTAAGTGCTAAGTAGACGTCTTCCTCTTACTGATCCTGGGGACCCAGCCCTGGATGCAAGGTCTTGTTCTGATGCCCCAGAAATGGGTCATCACAGTACCTCACAGAGAGGGAATCCTACATTTTCAACAGGCTTCCTCTCCCATCATTTTGTGGGTCCGTCATAGTCCTGTGTGGGATACTTAAACTCCCACTTTCCAGCATGGAAACAAGTTGTGTGTGGGAGGGATGAACTGAGAGGGGGAACAGGAAGGAAGGGCGGGGATCATGGAGAAGTCATCTGCTGTACTGTGTTACCCAGTGTAAAATCCCTACCCTTCTTAGAGCCTCACCCAGCTCTCTGGAGACAGTGAG
>JADRCD010199269.1:0-16737 GCA_019843815.1 Montemys delectorum | reverse complement strand
TAGACTTCATTTTGTGCCCTTTACTTTATCATGAGACCCTAGAAAGGTCAGTAGACCGTCCTGGGTCCATATTAATGAGCAACAGAATTTGAACCCTGTGTGCTTTGCCCTCCTGTGATGTTTTCTCTGTGGGTACAGGAGCCTGTGTGCGTTTATAGATGTGGTTCTTGACCCGTGTGTTTCTCTGCCTGCTCAGGCTTTCTGTGATGATGCAGTGGGGCTGAAATTCAACCCTGTCTTGTACCCCAAGGTGAGTAGCTTGTGTGCCTGTGGGGCAGTTCTACAGCTCTTTAGCTTGGCATGGATTTGGGAATCCATGGGAGGGGAGTTTCTTGTATCGAGGAGGGTTCATGTGGGGTCTCTATGATGGTCTTCTATGTCTTCCTCGTTTCTTACTTATCCATCCACGAACTGGTACCTGGGAGCCATACCCAGCCATTTCTGGGCTTTCAGCTCCACTGAGTAGGTCCCTGGCCTGCTGTCAAGGTTGTTGGAGGAGGGTAGCAACTTTGAAGTTTCTGCCTCTCACCAGATGTACTTCTCTGAGGCCACTGTTGGGCTTGGGTACATTCTATCTATTCCTGGGGAGCCAGTCATCCTGACATTGTGGAGGTATGGGGTACAGAACTCAGAAAGAAACACATTAGGAAGTTAGAGGCCAAACCTTGGATCCCCATTGCCCATGTTACTACAGCTCCGAGGTCCCCTAAGACTTACTGGCCTTAGTTAATAAACTGGCTGTTCTCTGATATTGTCCCTCCTATGACTGGCCTGATCTTGACCCCAGTTCTAGTATAGGGATGAGCACAGGGAGAAGCAATAATAACAAAACAAACCGACAAATGCAGTCCACAGCAATTACAGCATGACATTGCTTAAATCACCTGCAGTGGAGAATTGCTTGAAATTGCCCATAGGAAAAGACCTTGAGTACTGACTGGTGCTTCATAAGCTAGCAGAGGCACGGGGAGAAAATGGAAGCGGAGATGCGCTTCCACTATGGCTTCCGCTGTGGCCAACACTGCTGCAGCTGCAGCTTGCTGGGGTCAGGTCTATCCATCTTCCAAGTCTCAACTCTGACAATCAGGAAATGTGGAGATGAAATTTCTGGTTGGGAAGCAAAACCTTCGCCCTCCTTCATCATTCAGAACACCCTTGACGGTTGCAGTGACCGGGCACCACGCTCTTAGAATCATCTGTGTGTCTGTAGGGGACGAGCTGGTGGTGGAGTCCGTAGCTACCCAGAACATTTCTCTCAGATGCCTCTTTGCAGTCATTTTTTTTTTTCTTCAGCATCTTGTAGACACCAGCAAGATGCTGTACTCCAGAGAATGATTTCTGTCGTTCAGGCTGACCTATTTTTGTAATCAAAGCTGAATTAGTTTATCAACCAGCAAAACTCCATCAAACTCAGGTTTGGTGGTCCTTGTCACAATCATATCCATCAGGAGGCTCCAGGAGGCCTAGAAATGGAAGAGCAGCTGTACTTCATGCTGTCTGTCTGATGTCCGGCTGTAATGTGAATCGTGTATGTGTGTGTGTGTGTGTGTGTGTGTGTGTGTGTGTATGTGTTCACATGTGCAGAGTTTACAGTGTTCCTTGGAAAGTCTCCATGGCCCACTTTTTCCCTGTAGGGCAGCTATTTCCCCCTTTTTTTTTTTTTTTAAGATTTATTTATTTCATGTATATGAGTACACTGTCATTGTCTTCAGACACACCAGAAGAAAGCATCGGTTACATATGGTTGTGAGCCACCATGTGGTTGCTGGGAATTGAACTCAGGACCTCTGGAAGGGCAGTCAGTGCTCTTAACCACTGAGCCATCTCTCCAGCCCCTCTGTTCCCTCTTTGACTCACCCAGGCAGCACTGGGAGGAGAGCTGAGGAGCATCCCTTTCCTCAGACAGCCGAGGCCTTTGCAGAGGTAAAGCGTAACGACAGCCTGTCTTTGGCCACCTACTCCAGCCAAGCCAAGCTAGGCTCCTTCCTCTAGCCTTTGTGTTGTAGAGGTTCCCTGTTGCACTCAGGCAGCCTTCTTGTCTTAAAGCCTCAGATCTGGTGTTTCCATCATAGATGGATGTTCACCACTGTATTTGTGCCTGGTCTCCTTACATCTCTGAAAGTCCACATCTGCCTTTGACAGAGGAAGGAGCTCAAGCATAGAGAGGCTGGCTGCTCACTGAGTACTACATAGTCCCAAGCAGTGGGTTCAGTGTTTTCTGACCTCAGGTACCAGTATTGTAAGGGCAAATGGAAGTGTAGCTAGAACCTGTGACCAGGCATGTTCTCTCTCTCTCTCTCTCTCTCTCTCTCTCTCTCTCTCTCTCTCTCTCTCTCTGTCTGTCTCCCTCTCTCCCTCTCATTCTCTCTCTCTCTCTCCCTCCCTCCATCTCTGTCTCTCTGTCTCTGTCTCTCTCTTTCTCTCTCTCTCCCTCCCTCCTTCCCCCCCCTCTGTCTCTGTCTCTCTGTCACTGTCTTTCTCTCTCTTTCTCTGTTTCTCTCTCTCTTTCTCTCTCCCCCCTCTGTCTCTGTCTCTCTATCTCTGTATCTCTCTCTCTCTCCTTCCCTCCCTCTTTTTCCCCCTCCCTCCTCTTCTTTCTCTTTTAACATCTTCTCAGAGTGCATTAATTTTATGGGCTGACTCCTGGGTAGGAACTGTAACTTGCTCAAACTTACATTTCTGAAAAGAGTTTGAATTAAAGCAGAGCCATCCTCACTGGCTGTTTGTGTGGGGATTTAGCTTATTATTATTATTATTATTATTATTATTATTATTATTATTATACAGCATAAATAGAACTGTGGGGTGAAGTGAATTCCTTATGTCTCAGCTGTGGCTGGCACATTTGGACGGGATCTGAATGGGAGGTTGACTACTGCTAAGGAAGCCGAGGTGTTGGGAGCTAGATAGGGTCTTCGAGCAGCATCCTGATGCAGACGAGCTCTTTGCTTCTCCTCCTCTGTGTGTGTGTGGCTGTCTCTTGTCTGGGCCCACTCTGCCGAAGTGGGCATGCGTTTCCTGTCTTCCTTTGCCTCCTATTGACATCAATCTTGGTCTTTTTTGTCCTTCCCATTTTTTCTTAGGCCTCTCAGATGATTGTGTCCTATGATGAACATGATGTCAATAACACTTTCAAGTTTGGGGTCATTTATCAAAAAGCCAGGCAGGTAAGTACCATCGTTCATGTTGGTCACCTGTTTATGACTCTGTGTTACTTCCCCACCCCAAGTGCAGGAGTCCTGAGATAGATCCTGAGATAGGTTCTTTTTTTCTTTTCTTTTTTAAGTTATGCTTTATTTTTAATTCAGAGTATGTATGTGTGTGTGTGTGTTTGTATGGATATGTGCACATGTGAGTGCATGTGCCTGTGGGGTCCAGAAGAGGGAGTTAGATTCTTGGGAACTGGAGTTATCACAGATGTGCATCATCGGATGCGTGTGCTGGGAACTAAATTCAGGTCCTCTGCAAGTGCAGCAACCAAAGAGTCACCTCTCCAGCCCCAGCTCTCTCTTTTCAATGAGAACACTTAGTGTATTTTTATTTTAGCTTAGCAGGCTAAACTAATCTTGGTATCGTCTTATCTACGTCATTCTATTTTGTTTTTCTTTGTTTCTGAGCCCCACTGCTCTCCTGGGATTCAGCTGGTTCCCTTACCTCCCAGTCAAGCCTTCCTTCGGTTTCTTGTTACACATTCTTCATTATCCACTCTGTTTCCCATCTTCATTGAGATCGCCTCCTCTTCCAAGACCATGAACACACACACATATGAGTACACATACATATATGAGCACACACAGATATATGATCACACACACATATATGAGTACGCACACATATGAGTACATATACATATATGAGCACGTACATATATATGAGTATACATACACACATATATATGCTCACACACATATATGAGTGTACACATACACATAATTTTACTTTATTTTTTAGTTTAGACAGGGTTTCACTATGCCTTGGCTGGTCTGAAACATACTTTATAGACCAGGCTGGTCTTGAGCTCAGAGATCTGCCTACCTCTCCTTGAGTTCAAGGTGTGCACCAACTACCATGCCTGGCAGATACATGTAATTTCTTAAATTCAAGTGCCACATCTGCAGTATTTGTCTTCCTGAGTCTGGATTATTTTACAACATATGATTTTCTGTTGTGTCTATTTTCCTGCAAATGTCATAATTTCAGTTTTCTTCACCGATGCATGAAATCCCATTGTGTGATATTTACCCATTTATCTGTTGATAGACATCTAGGCTGGTTTCATTTCCTGGCTATTGTGAGCAGTGTGGTTATAGACGTGGGTGTGTAAGAATCTTTGTGGTTATTAAATGCTCTGAATACACTTGTCATGTTTAAAGCATGAATTGGATTGGAGGGAGCTGAATGTTCAAGGGAGGCAACTTTGCAAAAAGGCCCGGGAGTTTCATAGATGGTGGCTAATTCTACACAGTAAAGCCTAATTCTTCCTCACTCCTTCGTCTTATATTTATCTGTGAGCTATCAACCACAAGAAAACTCAAACAAGAGAGAGGGAATGGGACAGACTAAACTACTCTTTCCCACCTTTTCCCAGCGGGAAATGAGCATTTCCTCCTTGTTCAGTGGGGTGTTGGAGCCCAGTGACAATGGCATGTTGGCAGGTTAAAGTCCGCCATTCTGGAAATATTTACACCACGGAGATGGGAAGAGACAAGGCTTCCTTTGCTCCCTTGGAAAGTCAGTTGTTAAAGCCAGTTAAGGTTACAGCTTCACCTGTACCCCACTGTGCCTGTCTCTGTCTCTAGTAGCCCCTCATATGATTCTTTGGAGTTATTTGGCTAAAATCATCTTTCTTAAAGTGGGATTCTATGAGATGCAATCTAGTGAAGTGTTTTTGAGCAAAATCTTGCGTGTAGGTGTCTGCGGTAGAGAAACATTCTATTTTTTTTATTTTTTTATTTTTTGGTTTTTTGAGATAGGATTTCTCTGTGTAGCCCTGGCTGTCCTGGAACTCATTCTGTAGACCAGACTGGCCTTGAACTCAGAAATCCACTTGCCTCTGCCTCCCAAGTGCTAGGATTAAAGGTGTGTGCCACCACTGCCCGGCTTTTTTTTTTTTTTAGATTTATTTATTATTATGTGTATATATGAGTATGTCGTAGATGTATAGATGGTTGTGAGCCACCATGTGGTTGCTGGGATTTGAACTCAGGACCTCTGGAAGAACAGTCAGTGCTCTTAACTACTAAGCCATCTCTCCAGTCCCTAGAGAAACATTCTAAACAGGCAAAGATCTATTTGTATCTTGGTTGAACGTGGTGGCTTTCATATTTGGCCACAAACTTTCCATCTCCCCTACCTGTTTTTGCCAGTGGACATTTACTTACATCCCAAGTAGAAGGTTCAACAGAAGGTACCACTGCCTCCTCATTTGATTCTGTGAGGAGATTCCATTCTCATTTCCCCTTTGTATCCAAGTGCCCGGGCTCTGCTAATGGCGGGTCATTGATGTCCTGTGGGGTTTTTGCGTGGTCATCTCTTTCTTTGTTAGCTGGTTTCTTTGTCTGAAGCTATCAGACCACAGGTCTGCTTCAAAAGCACTAATTAGGTGAAGACTTTTGGAGCTGAAAGGAGGCATCTTACGGTTTAAGGGAGACAATTCAGGTTGCCACTGTAATGACTTCCACAAATTAACATCTGCATTTCATACATCTCAGCTACCATAACCCCTGTAATTAAAGTTCTTTGCTTGTGAAATTTACCAAAACATATCTTACAAGGTGATTACAATCCAATGTTCCAGCAAAAGTTCTAATTATTGAGTATTAACCATCCACCTCTGATGAGGAAGCTCCTGTATTGTTTGTGTGCCCAGTGCCTTGCTACTGCAGGGGAGAAGCCAGGGAGACAGCGTGCTTTAAAAAATTCAAGGCAGCTTGTTGCTTTGCAAACCTACAGCTGGGAGACATTCAATATGAACATTTGTTGCATAAAAGCTCCTCACTGGTCTTTGGATATTAATAAGCCTCACCTAAGCTGTCCTGTTTGTCATGTACTGTGCTAAGCACTGTGGGTGATACAGTGATGACTAAGGCCTCCTCCCTGAGTGCTTGGCCAAGCTCAACGGGCTGTACAAAAACAAAGACAATGATAATAGCCATGCTGGGTGTGAATCCTGGGAGAGCAGTGCCAGCCCCAGGAGGCACACTAGATTGTTTCCTAGTAGAGATGTAGCTTGCCTGGAAGCAGTTGCTCCCCAACACAGCCTGGAGTGACAATGCCTTTCTGGCATGCTGAACATCAGGATTGGTAATCTCAGTCAACGACAGGGTAGGTAGTAGACTCTTCAGGCTCTGCCACCACCACTCCATGTGGCTTGCAGGAGCAGCCACTCACATAGATGGAAAGAGTTGGGCTGGCTGTGTTCTAATAAAACTTTATTTAGGAAAAGGGGAAGCAGACTGGTCTTGGCCCTCAGGCCAGTGTTAGCTGCCTCCTGTTGAATGGCTGTGTTCATGCACTTACAGACCTCATTCAGGACCTGCATCGCAGGCTTTGCTGAACTAATAACTCCCATTTTCCTAAAAACACTTTAAAATGTAAGTGTATTCATTTTCTTGTTTATTTTTGTGGTGATCAAACCCAGAGAGCTTTATATGTGCTAGGCAAGGGTTTTACCATGTGCTAAGCCCCTAGGGGCTTTTATTTTGAAAGGAAATTCTAGAATGCTACTCTATCTAGAAAGCCATTATCACTGTCCCTTGCTATGAAATGAAAGCAGGTGTGTGTGTGTGTGTGTGTGTGTGTGTGTGTGTGGTATGTATATATGTGACACTGTCATTACTAAGATTGCTGCTGACATAATCTAAACATTACTCTGGTTTCCCCAATTCACATGGACTTAAAAACATCTGCCTGTCTGTGTGTCTATGTGTTGTGTTTGTCTGTGTTGTGTCTGTCTGTGTGTATCTATCTATCTATCTATCTATCTATCTATCTATCTATCTATCTATCTATCATCTGTTGGCTGTATGCATTCAGAGATCAGAGGACGACTGTTTTTTTTATTAGATATTTTCTTTATTTACATGTCATATGATTTCTCCTTTCCCAGTTTCCCCTCAAAAACAAAACCAAAACAAAAACAAAAAACCCAATAAAACAAAAAAAACCAAAAACCAGAAAACAACAAGAACAAACCCCTGTTGCCTCCCCCGTCCCTGCTTGCCACCCCACCCTTTCCCACTTATTGGCCCTGGTATTCCCCTACACTGGGGCACAGAACCTTCACAGGGCCAAGGGCCTCTCCTCTCATTGATGACTGACTTGGCCATCCTCTACTATACACATGCTGCCAGAACCATCAGTCCCACCGTGCGTACTCCTTGGTTGGTGGTTTAGTCCCTGGGAGCTCTGAGGGTACTAGTTAGTTCATATTTTTGTTCGTCCTAGGGAGCTGCAAACCCTTCAGCTCCTTTGATCCTTTCTCTGACTCCTTCATTGGGGACCCTGTACTCAGTCCAATGGATGGCTGTGAGCCTCTACTTCTGTATTAGTCAGGTACTGTCAGAGCCTCTCAGGAGACAGCTATATCAGGCTGGCTTGTTCTTCCTTCAGTCTCTGCTCCATAGTTAATCTCTGCAACTCCTTCCGTGGGTATTTTGTTCCCCCTTTTAAGAAGGAGTGAAGTGTCCACATTTTGGTCTTCCTTCTTCTTGAGTTTCTTGTGGTTTGTGGTTTGTACTTTGTGTATTCTGAACTTCTGGGCTAATCTCCACTTATCAGAGAGTGCATACCATGTGTGTTCTTTTGTGACTGGGTTACCTCACTCAGGATGATATTCTCCAGATCCACCTATTTCCCTAAGAATTTCATAAATTCATTGTTTTTAATAGCTGAGTAGTACTCCATTGTGTAGATGTACCACAATTTCTGTATCCATTCCTCTGTTGAGGGACATCTGGTTGTTTCCAGTTTCTGGCTATTATAAATAAGGCCACTATGAACATGGTGGAGCATGTGTCCTTGTTACATGTTGGAGCATCTTCTGGGTATATGCCCAGGAGTGGTATAGCTGGGTCCTCTGGTAGAACTATCAGAGGACGACTTTCAGTAGACAGTTCTCTATACTACGGGAGTCCAAGAGTTAAATTTAGGTCGTCTGGGTTGGCAGCAAGTGCCCTTACCTGCGGAGCCACCGTGCGGGTGCCTTACATGGATTTACTTGTCTGTGGTGTGTGTATGTGTGTCGTGGATATTGTATATGTTGTGTGTATGCTGTTCCATGTTGTTTGAGCCTTCTGTAGGCTCCATAGTCAAGAAACAGACTCTTACTACAAGGTACTCTCCCTACATTTTCCTTTTATAGTCACACCTGTCTTCCCCTCCCCATCTCTGCTCTTCCCTCCACTCCTAACCATTGGCAACCATTTATTTGTTCTCCGTTTTTATTTCACACTGTGATAACACTACACTGATATAGCATATCATATCTTTATTAATTATCAATTTTTTAGTTAAAAACCTTTAGGGCTGTTCTGCTCAGCAGATTATCCAACTTCTCAAGTGAATCAGGACTTTCTTTTTTTCTTGTCCCTCTCCCTCTGTCCCTTCTTCCTCCCCTGTTTATTTCCTCCTTTTCCTCTCTCCTTCCATTATTTTGAGAGAGATTCTTACTGTGTAGCCCAGGTACTGGCTACCTTCCTGAACTTGGTACCTTCCCGAGTGCTGGGATTGCAGATGTGTGTTACCATGCCTGGCTTAGGCACTGTTCTTATTGCTGAGTAGTATTCCATGGTCTGGCTGCACACACTCTGCTTAGCTATCCATTCACTAAGACATCAATCAGGGTTGTTTCCAGCTTTGGGGAATTATGACTACAACTACTGTAAACACTGTTATGTAGGGTTTGGCTTTTTGAAACTGTGGTTTCATTTCTCTGGGATAATGGCCTAGCAGTATAAATTCTGGTCGCATGGTAAATTGCATGTGTAGCTACCAGACTATTTTCTGGAGTGATTTTTTTCCAATCAGTGTGTGGGCGATCCAGCTTTTCTGCATCCAAGCCAGATTCAGTGCTGCTGGCTTTGAGTTTAGCCCTCTTGGTGCATGCGTGGTGTGCCACATTGTTGTTCAGTTTGCATTTCCCTGCCGGCTAATGATGCTGAACACCTTTCCATGTGCTTGGTTGTCATCTGTGTGCCCACTTAGGTGGAATGTCTGCCTATGTCTTTTGACCATTTTCTAATAGTAATTTTTCATACTATTAAGTTTTTATTACAGCTTTACTGATCTATAGTTCTTACACTGTGCAGTTCACAACAGTAAGAGTTATGTCCAAAGGTGTCTGGTGTGGTCATAGTGGCACAGCAATAATGACCTAATTGCAGGGTGTGCTCATTGCTCTTCAAAGAAACCCTACACCCATGGACAGTCTCTCCTCTGTTCCATTTCCTTTGGCTCCTTGGAAGATACCAAGTTCAAGGCCAGCCTGGGATACATAGTGAGACTCTCTCTCAGAATAGTCTGCCTTCTGATTCTCTGGATTTGTCTATTCTGAACCTTTGAGATGTGGAAGAATATTTTATATGTGACATTTTTGACTGGTTTCTTTCACTTAGATAAGTGTTTCCAGGGTTCATCTATGTTGTAACATGTATCTCTTCCTTATTTATGGTCAAATAATGTTCTGTTGAATAGATACACCACATTTAAATGAATCTGTTCATTGGTTGACAGGTATCTGAGTTGTTTCCACTTGTGTGTTATATACAGTGCTGCTCTTAATATTCATGAACAAGGTTTTTTTTTTTTTTTTTTTTTTTTTTTTTTTTTTTTTTTTTTTTTTTTAACGTCCACACATTTTGATGTCTCTTGGGTATATATGTGGGGTGGGATTGCTCAGTGGTTAGCCTTCTGGTGAACTGATGGACTGTTGGCAGACTATCTTCTCTGTTCATATTCCATTAAGGAGCTGTGAACATAGGTCCCGAGTTCTCTGTAACTTCGCCCACACTTGTTCTTGTCATCAGAGCCATCCTAGTGGGTCTTATTGTAGTTTTGATTATTATACATTTTTTGTTTTGAGACAGGGTCTCACAGCGTACCCTAGAATTTTCTCTATAGACCCAACTGGCCTTGAATTCACAGAACTCTGCCTACCTCTGCCTCCTGAGTGCAGGGATTAAAGGAGCATGCTACCAGCTGAGCCCTACTTTCGAGTTTTGAGAGTTCTCTCTAGAGCCTCTTTGGAAGCCAATGACTGGTCCTCCACTTTGGGTCATGCTTTTGCTGTCGAGTCTAAGAGCTCTTTGCTCTGACCTCTGCTGGACTCCAAGGCCTCCTTACTCAGGGCCAGCACTCAGACCTGCAGAGTCCTCCCTCATTAGCCCACCCTCTACCTTAGGACAGCTATGGCAAATGTACTAGACAACAAGAATGAAAGGAGAAAGGGATCAGGAGTGTGGACAACACTTCCACTCCATACCCAGCCACTTCTTCTCATCCCTTCCCTGGCTCCTGTGTTTCTTACAGACCCTGGAGGAGGAGCTATTTGGGAACAATGAGGAGAGCCCAGCTTTCAAGGAGTTTTTGGATCTCCTGGGGGACACTATTACACTGCAGGATTTCAAAGGGTGAGTTCTATCAGGGGGTCCACAGCATCTATGGTTCAGGCCCTTGGTAGGGGCGAAGGGACAGCTCTGTCCTGGGGGAACTCTGGGACATTTCCAACTTCTGATCCCTTGCTCATGTACCTGCCTGAATTCCTGAAGACTCAGTGGTCCTAGGAATAATCCAGAGTGACAAGTTGGCTGAGAGGCAGTGGCCTTAGAAGCATGGTGAGCTCGCTCCTGCTGCGGTTTGCCTTTCTAATTATGTTTGGCTCCAACTGGCGGCAGCCCGAATCCACCTTCCCTACCACTCACCTGGCAGGTGGAAGAGAACCCTGTGCCGTTTGGAAGGAAGCGACCGTATTTGGACAACGCTCAAAGGACAGATAATTAAGACTTCACACAAACATAATAACCCTCTTGGCAGAAATCCACGCCACAGTGTACGGCCCTTTAAATGGACAGAAAGCTAGAATATTGGGACTACTGTTTGGAAGAATCTGGCCTTGATTTTCCTAAATAAAGACAACATTTCAGACTATTTCAGACCCATCCGATGGAGGGGCTGGCATATGGCTGAGAGTACCAACACAGCCCTTGCCCAGGAGCCAAGACGAGTCCCTAACATCTTGTGTAAAAACACTTAGTCCACTTGCAGTAGACGTTCAAATAATTGCTGTCTTCCTTTGCTTCCATCTCCCTTTTTCTCTACCTCTTTGCTCCATGTTCTCCTCATTTTGAAGTCACTACTATTGCTGGAGTCAGTCACACCAGGATTAGAATCCCACCTATGCCACAAGCCCTAAGATGTTGGACCAGAGACTTGACTTGGAGAAGATTCCAGTTCCTTATCTATAAAAAAGGGAGATAAATAGAACACAGTAGCACCTCCCAGGTCACAGGGAATTAAAACAGGTTGTGCAGACAAAGCAGGTCTGGAATCTGAGTTCCTGGCAGTGTCCTTTTGGCCATTTGGGCCTGAGGTGCATCTGTGTTTTTTTTTTTTTTTCCCCTCCCAGTTGCTGAAGACTGGTTCCAGGCTGGCAGCCACATCTCTGTGAAGGGGGAAGGGCTGGCTCCTGGAAGGCCACCAGTTCCTCCCTAACTTCTCCTTCCTGCCTGGGATGATACAAACCCGGAGGGCTTTGGTCTTTACAGGAGCTGGCTACTTAAAGTCTGTCATCTGTCCCTTCTTCTGCGGTCTCGTGGTCTCCCAGTCTCCTGTGGGTTCACCCACATCCAGTGGAGTGAGTGACTCGCTGCCCTGGCTCTTGACCAATGACTTGGATAGAACTCAGCCTTGGGAGCTTTGGGAAGCTAGGCCAGGCATTTGTGTGGGGTTGTGGATGGATGGCCATCCCATTTGAACAGCCCCATGGCTTGAAGTTGAGGCTCTGCTTGTTGTCTTAATTTTAGCTAGTTAGTTAATTTGGTTGTGTTTTAAGACAAAGTCTTACTCTGTAGCCCAGGCTGGCCTCAAACTCAGGGTCATCTAGTTTTGGTCTCCAAAGCGCTAGGTTTACTAACACGTGGCCACCAGGCCTGACTTTGTCTTTTACATGGGTGACAGATGGTAGAACACTGGGCTAGGCTGTTCAGAAGAACAGATCTCCACACCTCCCTATCTTATACCTTGTTGGCCCTCAGCTCATGTCTTCTCACCCACCTATCTGCTATACATCCATAGTGTCACCAAGATGCCACCTCACCTCACTCCTCTCTTGCTTCTGCCCTGTTTTATGTCAGTTTCCGAGGAGGCCTGGATGTGACCCACGGACAGACCGGGGTGGAGTCAGTATACACCACTTTTCGGGACCGGGAGATCATGTTCCATGTCTCTACCAAGCTGCCCTTCACGGATGGTGACACCCAGCAGGTAACCAGTACAGAAAGGCAGAGTCAAGCTGCAGGTTGCTCCCACTTGCCAGATATGACACCACAGCCTGGGGTGGCCTGTTAAAACACTTCCTTGAGGCTCAGTGGGACAGTACTTGTCTAGCAAGCAGGAGGCCCTGGGCTCTATCTCTAGCATCAACAACAAGGATTTCCCCAGGGAAGTCACTGAAGGGTCAAGCTGGGAGCAAAGCAAACAAGGTTGATAAGGCTGCATAGCAGATCTGCAGATGGGAGCTGGAAGCCGGTAGAGCAAGCTGAGTGTTCCACTCTCAACAAGTCAGTGGCTTCGTGGCTTCAGAATGTGGCCTTCGAGTAGTGTCTGTGTCACTGCTGTGACACTCTCTAGGTTTCTGAATGGTGGGCTCCCGAGATCCACACCTGGCATGTGCCTGCTTCTTGCAGAACCTCTGTCCCCTATCCCGGCCACTCAGCCCTTTGGCTTCCTTGCTGCCCTGTGAATGTGAAGCTTGCATGAGAAGCTTCTCAGCCTCATTGCCTGTTCCTAAGCTGGAGACTCTGTGAGACCTGTGGCTCCAGGATTAGCCAACCTTCTCCAGGCTTGCTGCTTTGAGCTGCCTATCCCAGGGGCAGGTCTGGCTTTGGCAGCTGATCCTAGCTGTTTCCAGTGACCCCATGCTGCTTCGTTCCTCATTCCTATCTCAGGGAACACAGGAGGGCCTCCTCCAAACTCTGACCTGTTTGTTTCTGCCTAGGAGCCGGGATGCAAAATCATAAACACTGGGCATGGCATCTTGGGAGTAAAAGAAATTGGCAAGCGAATTATGATTTGGCTCCCAAATAACTGAATGTTCCAGAAACAAGTGGCTGTGAGATTTGTTGTATAGCCAAAGTGGGTTTTCCCTGGTGGTTTCACCTTTGGTCCCTGTTTTTTTTTTTTTTTTTTTTTTGCGGCCTCTCTCACCGACCGCCCCAGTCTCTGAGGCTTCTTACCTCAGGGTTACTTCACCCTTGTATATGCTGCAGAGCTTGGCTCTTGGCAGGGACCACATTAATGATAATTCTTTCATTCTTCTTATGAAATGGGAGCTCAGGTGTGTGTGTGTGTGTGTGTGTGTGTGTGTGTGTGTGTGTGTGTGCACACGTGTGCACACCCTTGCATGTAACAAGTGAGGCAGTTTGCATAAAAGCCTCCAGGACTGTGTTCAGAGCATAGTAGATATCCTGTAAGAGAGAAACTCAGTTTGAAAGGGCTGAGCACAAGCTCTGCTTTCAGGATGCATTTAATAAAGGACCACATACACAGGCAGGCCGTGGTGTACAGGAAGACCTTAACATCGGTAATCATCTACATGAATAGCAGTTCACAGTTCCTGGCACACAGTAGGGGCTTGTAACTGCTGGGTCTCCCGTCCATTGGTTCTCTCCTAGCCTGCTGACTTGTGCTTCTCTGTGTCCTACCTCTGGTGGAATGATCTGCCTCCTCTCTACATTGACTGACCACCCTGCCTGTGTTTTTCAGCATGCCTTTGTGGGTAACTGTTGAGCTCTCTGCTGTCACTGCTCTCTGCTCTTAAAGCTGTCGCCTGCCAGGGAGCAGCTGACATAGCCACGGCTGGCAGCCTGCTTAGCATTTTATTTTTTTCAGGTGGCTTCTCCTATGCTTGCCTTTCTTTTGGATCAATTTTGGCTCTCTCAGGGCCAGACCTGGCCTCATATTCTTACATTTTCTCGAGGGTCCCGAGCGTAGGCTCTGTACGCTGCTGTTTGTAACGCTCAGGCCAGCTGCTACTTAACTACATGGCTGTCTTTCTCCCTCTTCTTCTTGGTAATTCCCATAGACTGAGAGACACAGCTCCCCACCCAAAGAGTTGGCCTCAGAATTCAGGGTTTATGAATGGAATTTGCTGTTGAGTTCTCTCCTGTTTGGGGAGTGGTCTTAACTCTTGTAACAAGGAGGTACTTTCTGTACAATGATCCTTTCTGTATCAATGTACTTTCTGTTTAGCTACAAAGAAAGCGCCATATTGGGAATGATATTGTGGCCATCATCTTTCAAGAAGAAAATACACCGTTTGTCCCAGATATGATCGCATCAAACTTCTTACATGCCTACATTGTCGTGCAGGCTGAGAGCCCCGGCACGGAGACCCCATCCTACAAGGTAAAGAAAAAGCCTCCATCGGTGGTGGTGGTGGTGGGGAGGGGGCGGCAATCATGGGCCCGTGTATATTCCTAGGGTTGGAGGGCTCAGTGAGAGCAAGAGACACCAGGTCAAATCAGTATTCTGGTCACCATGGTTAGTCCAGCTTCTGGGATTTGGAGCCTGGCTCTGGGTGGAAAGCACCCTCTGAGGTCTCCATCTGCTGCTGCTGCTCTTCAGCTTCTCAGGCAACAGGGAAGAAGCCCTGAGCACTGGCCACTGCGATAGCATTTGGAGAGTAAGTCTAAGGAGGGGGAGGGGAGGAGGAGAAGGAGATGCAGAGAGTGGTCAGGAAAGGAGAGAGGAAGACAAGAGAGGATGGAGGCTAGAGAGGCCTCACAGATCCTGGTCTCTGCATCTGGATGATGTGGACAAATGAACGAATGTAATTGGAAGATTTTGGTGAAAATGCAAGACCTGGGTGAGGCTCATGCCCCGGGGGGACTTTTCTTTCTTTCTAAGATACATGAAAGCTAAAAATGTCATCCTGGTCACTGGTGGGGACACATGCCTGTAATCCCCAAATCCTGGCAGATGTGAGGGCGGGGGCAGCGGATCAAGAGTTCCAAGCTAGCCTGGCCTACATAGCAAGACCCTGTTAAAAAATAAATAAGTTAAAAAAAGGGTGAGGAGGGTGTGGGAGTTAAGGGGGATTAAAGCAAATTTGACTTAGTCAGTGTACACTGCATGCAAGTGTGCAAATAGTACACTAAAACTCCATTAACATGTATAATTAGTACATGCTAATTTAAAAAATCAAAAAAAGAAAAGGGTCACCTGCTGTAACGGGAGGAGCTGTGTGGAGTAAGTTAGACTGTTTCCGCTCCCAGCCCTCAGCATCAGCATCAGCATCCGATAGAGACAGGACACACTCCTTTGTCCTCTTCACCGGCTGCTTCTTCACCTCCCTTCTTTCTCCTACCCTCCAGAGCAGCACTTCTCTGTGTTCCACTGGTTTGAGGGGCAGGGGACCCATGAGAGAGAGAGGCTGAGCCAGGGGTTTTGGGGTAGGACTAGTTGGTCTCAAAGCCTTCAGAGATCTTGTAAGAACCAAGTGCTGGTTTCTGTTTGTTGTTTGTTTGTTTGTTTTGTTTGTTTCCTGGGAAGAGAGGCCAGAGTTCAGTTCTCAAAGGGTCCCCTGCATCACAGAACACTGAGACCCCTTCCCACTTCTGAGGCAGGTTTGAATTTGTGAAGGTGCCTGTGTCTTCTAAGGTGCTCCCCGGAGCGCCCCTCCTCCCCAGGCACTGTGGGTGGTGCATAAACTGTGAGGAGAACTGGGTTAGATCCCTCAGGGCCCCTGGCTGACACTGGACCTTAACTGAACCCAGAAGTAGGAGGACCAATAACGAAAAGGGAGAGTAAAGGCAGGAGGGACTCCGGAAGACAGAATGACAGAGCAGCCTGGGGTCTTTGCTTCTGTCTCTTTGTTGCTGTGTGATTGCAAGTCAGTGCCTTCCCTCTCTGGGCCTCTATGCAAAACAGCAAATCTGGATTATAAAACCTTGGTCTTCTAGCCCTGGCTACTTATGAGAGCAGAGACAGAGGCAGGATGGGGTGTGGGCTGCCAGATGGTTTGGGGACTCTGTATTGAAGGTGCCCTTTTGTACATGTAGGCCAGCTGGGAAAGTGAAGACAACAACCCAAGTGATTGATGGTGGCTCCTGCTCTGTGCCGGGCTCTGCGTTACAGCAGTCTTCTTCATTTTCTACATTCATTTATGCGTGTGTGTGTGCGCTCGTGTGCATGTGCGTGTGCGTGTGTGTGAGTGCATGTGCATATGGAAATCAGAGGCCAACTTACAGGAGTCAGTTCTCTCCTTCCACATTGTGGCTTCTAGGGATTGAACCCAGGTTGTCAGGTTTGGCGGCAAGCGCCTTTACCCATAGAGCCGTTTTTCTAGCCCCTTGGATAGTCCTTCTTGAAGCCTAACGAGGCCCATTAGTCTGCTCATAGGGAAGAGACCGAGGCTAATTGCTGCAGAGGGCACTTAGAGCTGAGGCCACAGAGCTCTAAGGTCTGGAGCTGGAAATCTTCCCAGGAGCCTCTGGGGCAGGTGAGAAACCGGCCCTATGG